>WJSH01000374.1:82113-105387 GCA_009757365.2 Lepidium campestre | reverse complement strand
TTGTATGCTTCAATGCACTCTCGCAATATTGGACTTGATTAAATTTAAATCAAATATCACTATCGCAAAGAATAAACAAAAACATTTAGTAATAATAATAATATAAAATCACAAAACAAAAATATTTTATCTTAAATTAACCGATAAAAATTAGACCAACATTAAGGAGAAAAAATGCCAAATTAATACATTGAATTGGGCTAAATTGTTTTTTCCAACTTTTCTCATTCATTCATTAGAAAAATAGGAGAACTAGTGTCTGATCTTTGGAAATCCTCTAACATTCTAGGCAAGAAAATCAGTCTTGTGGTTAAGAGATCTAGGAAGCAGAGATACAAAGCAAAAACAAAGAAGGCTTTGAAGTCGCGAGAAATCATTATATAAGAAAGGAAAGTTGACTACTCATTTGGGTCTTCTAACATCTTCACTACTTCGGCACTGTTTACCGCGAATGCTACTTCCAAAACCGGAAGGAAATAACGCATGATATTACCCATACAACGTCTCAATCTTTGAGTGGAAGGAAGATAGGCTTCAGCGAATTCCAAGCGCACCCAAGCTGACTTTGTCGATATTATATGAAAAGCAGTACCAACCCATTTCTGAGAAGTACTCGGAGTTTTTTTAGGAACCATCCACGTAGCACCTCTATCCTATGAAGGCAGGAGAAAGCGCAAGATGTCTGAAAATAATCTCGTCCCTCTGTGATCTTAACACCAAAGTACTATTTGTCGATTGGATAGCCCCTAATTGAGCTTGGAACCATGACTCCACCTCTAGTTTTGCTGTCCTGATTATCGCTTTGGAATCCCAATCTAAATTAAATAATGCTTGTTGTTTTGTACTTTCCAAGTATACCATAATAACAATGGATAACTCGATTATACACCTCATCTGATATTCTCTAGAATAGATCATCCAAGTTGGAAAATACCGATGGATCTTGAAAAACTTCAACCGTTGAAAGAATTTTTGATAGAGCCCAAGTCTGAACTGCCGGTGGATATTCAAACGATACATTTTTATTGTTTCTGACTCTGCTCCACATTGGATACAAATCTCATCACAATTAAGTCATATGTGGTGGAGATTCATTTTTACCGCAAGTTGGCCACTAAGTGTCTGCTATATAAAGTGCCTTAATTATTGAAGACACTTAATCTTCCAAACATGTGCCTAAAATATATGAATATTTGGTTCATTAGAGCCCACATAAACAAGAGATGAGTTATTCTCTACCATGTATCCTGATTTTACTGTGTATTTCCTGGACTTGGTAAAATGTCATTTGAGTCAATCCTTCATGTCCTGCCTAAGTATTGGAATCCCTAGTATCAGCCTTACATCATGAGATTCAAATAATTGTTTACCAAAGCCAACCGCCATATTCGTACTATGGAATCAATCAAATGATGGGCCTTTAAATCCGGTAAATATGCAAACCTTGGCCCAATGCAAGTCTTGGTAACTAGTATGGAATCCACATATCATGCCATACTGAGATGGATTTCCCGTTTCCTACTTGTTTGATCAAATCTTTACTAACCAATGATCTTGCTAAAATAATACTCCGCCATTCGTACGAAGGTGAATACACCCTTTTGAGATCCAAAGGATTCGAGTCCTTGTAATAACGACATTTCAGGACCCTAGCCAATAACAAATCTGGAAAAGTGATGAATCTCCACAATTGTTTAGCTAATAGATTAATATTAAACTCATCTATGGCCTTGAATCCCAAACCACCTTCATTCTTTCTTTTACAAAGTTTCTCCGATTTCACCGAGTGGATCCCTCTAGAATTTTCAGAATTTCTCCACCAAAAATCTGCAATCACTGATGTGATATTCGTCTTTAACAATTTTCGCAGTCGATAACATGATATCAAATATGACGAAATTGCCGTAAAAAATCAACTTAATCAAAACCTCTTTCCTTCCTTTAGATGTACTTTGAAGACCATGAATTTATTATCACATGTATTTTTTCTTTGCACCCTCCAACCCTTCCGGAAGTCCGAATAAGTCCCCATACCTTCTAAAATCCTAATGCCAAGAATATCCTCAATTTCTTGTCTCGTCACTTCATCAACCTAGTGCCCAAATTGTATCGATGATTTAGAAAAGTTGATATGTTGACCAGAAACCTGCTCATAATCCTTCAAAACCCTCAAAATTGTAGATGCTTCCTCTTTATTCGCCTTATAGAAGAATAAACTATCATCTGCAAAGAGTAATGAGAAACCGTCAGACTATTCTGTGCTACTGGTATCCTAGACAATGATCTGACCTTCAGATTTCCTCAAGTTTTAAAACAAAACCTCAATAAAGAGGATAAACAGATATGACGATAAAAGATCCTCTTAACGTAAACCTCTCAAAGAGATTATCTTCCCTTCAGGGTTACCATTTAGGAACAATGAATACCTAACCGTTGTAATACAATGCATTACACATGAGACCCATCTCTCATGGAAACCCATTTTACATAAGAGTTGTTCCAAAAAATACCACTCAATCATGTCATAAGCTTTAATCATATCTCTCTTAATAGTCATACAAGACCCTCTGACTTTCCTATTCGTCCTAAGAGCATGAAACATCTCTTGGACGATCAAAATATTATCTGACATCAGTCGTCCTGAAATAAAAGCCGATTGGGTATCAGACACCAGAGAGGAAGAAACCTCTTTAATCTGAGACATATGACCTTAGATAAGATCTTATATGAAACATTTCATAGACTAACTAGTGTAAATTCCAATATTTAATTTAACTAAATTTAAAATGTAAAATCTATAACTAATATAAACTAAATTAATATAAAAATGAAATTATAAATTTAAATAGATAAAAATAATATGTAAACAAAAACATAACTATTTACATATAATATGTGAAACCTTTAGTATATAATATTTATTTTATGAACATATATAAATTCTAAAAAGGCATGAGTTACAAATTAAGTTTTTATGAGAATTAAAAAAGTAGGAAAAAATATGTATAAAAATATTAAATTTTAATTATTATGTTTATATTTGCAATATAAATTTAGATATTATTGGTATATAAAATAGTAATAAGACAAGACATTTTAGATGAACAAGGGTCAAAAAGAAAAATTTGTATTCCACAAACTAAATACATGTTTTAGTGGGGAAAACGACATATTTCTTAATGAACTTTTTGATGAACTTTTGAACCCGTCTTAAATCTCAATTCCTTACGCAAAATTTAAATAACCTACACTGTGACTAATTTGCGACTGATTACCTTACACAGTCACAAATTGGTGACAAATTTTGAATAATTGCCCTAAAATATAAAATTTATAGATTGTATAAATATATGTACATTTAGAAGCATTATAAACTATTGATATCAAAATTATAATATAGATATATAGACTAAGTTTGACATATAACAAAAAATTGTTTGATATTTGAAATTTATATGTAATACACATACATGTTAAGATGTTTGTTGAGTAAGAAGTATGTATATGATTTAATTTTTTTCAATCATAAATTAATAGTTAGTTTGGATGTTTTTATATACAAACATGACTTATCTTTGTAAATTTGTGGGTTTGATGTTTTGAAATGTTTAAAATGGTGAATATGAAATTTACATAAACAGTCAGTCGCTAATCAGTCACAACATTTATGATTGATCTGCAACTGATTAACAACTCAGTCGCAAATTAGTCACAAAAGTTGTGACTGATTTGCGACTAATACGAAAAACCATAAACCCTAAAGGCATCAGTCGCAAATTAGTCACAAAGATTTGCGACTGATTTGGAAACCCTAAACCCCAAAGGCATCAGTCGCAAATTAGTCACAACATTTGTGATATTTTTTTTTTTAACGTTCAGTAGCAAATCAGTCACAAAATGTAAAGCCATGAAAAAAAGGAATTCGCGTTTGCGGGATTCGAACTTATGACTTGCTTAGTATATGGTTGGGTATAGATTGTTCTATTACCGCTGGGCTATTAAACTTTATCAAAAATTTATTACAAAGACAAATATATATCTATTATTTAAGTTTTTTTGGTTTTATATATTACGAAAATTAAACGGAATGTGGATATATTTCGAATTGAAATTATATTGGAATGTTAATTGTAGACTTCCATATCACATAAATTCATTAATTATTATTCATCATCTCCATCTTCCTCGTCGTCATCCGAAGAGGATATATTACATTGAAATTCATCTTCGGCTTTCGCATCTCTAACATCGTTATCAAGTTCTTCAATCTCGTTTGTTCTAGCGGCTAAACTTTCAATTGGGATATCGTTCACAACCATCAATAGCACATCATCATCGTTAGCTTGTTGAAACAAAACTGGTTATTTATTCCGGTAGTTTCCTGAAATATTTGCCCTTGGATTGACTTTACATACATTCAACCATACATGTCTTGGTTGAGTTGTATACGGATATGGAATATGACAAACTTGATCACCTTGAGAGGCTGCATAAAATATATATTAAGAATTCAAAATCAATCATTTTTAATTATTGAAATTTAATACTACTTTATATTAAGTAAATTAATATTTCTCCATACCTAAGATAAAAGGTTCATAACTGTTGTATTTTTCTCTCGCCAGAACATTAATATCACCACTACTGTTTCTTCTAGTTTCTTTCCCAATTGTAGGATCATACCACTCATATTTGAAAAACATAATTTTCAAATTAACCAAACCAGAGTACTAAAACTGAATGATATCTATTAAGTTTCCATCAAACTCTGCTTCATCAGATGCATCCAAATAATTTGCCCCCTTCACACATACACCATAGTTACACGTTTTCCTTCTTTGGCTATAACTTCGTGTATAAAACAAATATCCACGAGTAAAGTACAGGGGCCACAATGTGACATTCTTATCAGGCTCTTGAACTAGTTCTCGTACCCATGTTGGCTAAGTGATGACATGATTTGGTAAGCTAACCTATAATATATATGATGTAATTAATTAGTAATACAATGGTCGACAACTTAATTACTTATATATATATATATATATTTTGTGCTTCTTACGTAATCTTTGATCCAAATAGAAAATTTTGTGTATTTTTTCCACATAACTTCTTCATCTGATAGTTTTGGATGACAATGACGAATATAGTCTTCACACAAACTGCAAATTTATTGCATATATATTAATTAATTCATTCATTCATTACATATTACATTGCAAAAATTAATTACCTCTCTAATGGATGAAAATAGTCCAAATTTTGCAATATATATGTATGTGCTGAGGCGTAATCTGTATCAGATATCCATATTTCTTTACATTTTTCACTTGGACGACCAATATGAGTAAATATATCAGGTACTTCAACGGGATATACATGGATTTCGCCTTCATCATATTTCGTTGACCTTAATTACGAAGATAAAATAGGTTTATATAATCATAATAAAGAACAACATATTTAAATACTTATTTAAAATAATTAATTACATTTTCTTTGTTCATACATGCGAATCCAAATAATGCTTTGAGAAGTAAGATATTTCGTCGTTCAAGTATGCTTGTACAATCGATCGTGATGCATATCTTTTATTCTTCCCTCTGCTTTTTAACTTCTTGAAAAACCGTTCGAATGGATACATCCATCGATACTGTATAGGTCCACCGAGTTCAGCTTCATACGGTAGATGCACCGAGAGATGTTCTATCACATCGAAAACAGCTGGTGGAAATATCTTCTCCAAATTACAAATTATTAAAACTATGTTGCTTTCAGAACTTGAACACGACTTTCCTGCAAAGTTCTACTGCACAAATCGCGGAAAAATCCTCCGAGTGCTACATATAAAACTATAAAACATGATCAATTGAATTCAAGAATTATAAATAAACAAGTATATATTATTTAAATACTCAATTAATTAGTACCTGATAGTGCAAGATGCACGTTTCATGGTAAAAGTTAAGCAAAGATGAATGGAAATAAGCGTTCTATAAATACATGACAGTCATAACTCTTCATGCCTGAAAATTTTCTTCCGTCTATATATGCACAACTCGCTAAATCCGCCGCGTAGCCATCTGAAAATTTAATATCATGTTTAACACAAGATAATAAACGTTCTTTCGCTATCTCACTCAGTCTAAATATAGGTACATGAGCTATTCCACGACTATCTAGATGTAACCCTTTCCATGAACAAAATCTTGCTATATCCAATCTTGCCTTAACTGTGTCTTTGGATTTGTCTTTAACGTTCATAATGGTATTCAAGAAGTTAGCCAAAACATTCTTCCCTTATTCGTTGGTCGTACAGTTCATCCCCGTTCAATGATGGTGGTGGATATTGATTTAGAGCATCTTTTCCTTTCAAGAAATTTCTTTTGTTCCTTCTTAAAGAATATCCTGAGGAGGAAACCTTCTGTGACAATCAAACCAACACGTTTTCCGACCATTTGGTAATTGAAATACTTTTGTATTTTCCATGCATATTGGACAAGATAATCGCCCATGTGTCGTCAACCCTGATAACATACCGTATGCGGGGAAGTCACTTATCGTCCTTATCAAAACTGCTTTTACATTGAAATTTTGATTATTAAATTTATTAAATGTCTCAACTCCACTCGTCCATAACTCTTTTAACTCATATATCAGAGGTCGAAGGAATATATCAAGACTTGCTCATGGATAATTTGGACATGAATTCAATATCGTAAGCCACAAGTACTCTTCCTTCATACACATACTTGGTGGTAAATTATATGAAGTCGTGATCACAGGCCACAACGAGTGATTATTAGACGCTCCAAAAGGATTGAACCCATCTGTACATAATCCAAGATGTACATTTCGATGTTCACTTGCAAAACTAGGGTGTCACTGCTGGAAATTCTTCCACTCTGCTGCATCAGATGGATGAGACATATCTCCTTTATTTGATTCATGCTCTGCATGCCATCTCATCGCCTCAACATTCTTCTCTGTCTGGTATAGTCTTTTTATTATATCAGTAATGGGTAAATACCACATACGACTGAATGAAATTTTGGTTCTTTCGTCACCCTCTTTATATCTTTCTGCTCGGCAAAAAATTGACATTTATCCCATTTTTCATCTTCTTTCCAGAAGATCATACAATTTCGCATACATACATCAATTGTATAGTACGAGAGTGCTAATTTTCGCATCAATTTCTCGGTTTCATAATACGATGCAGTTGACTGATTATTCTCGGTAGATACTCTGTAAAGAGTTCTGCCCAAGAGTCCATGCACCGTTCAGGAAGATTATAATCTGTTTTCATGTTCATAAATCGAGATGCTAATGATAATTGGGTATGACCTTATTGACATCCATCATATAGAGGATTGTTAGCAGCTTCTAACATGTCATATAATTTTTGTGCCTCACTATTAGGTACTTCACTACCTTGATGATGCCCATGCTCAACTTCATAGTTGTAAATTTGATTATAATTCATATTTACCATTCATACATATGCATCTTCTACATTACTAACATCTTCTTGATTATTCCTTATTTCATAGTTATATTCTGACGACTACTGCTACTGCCTAAATCGATATTTAACTTTTTCCCATGCATATACCAAACATAATACATAGGCATAAATCCTCTCGTAAAAATATGGTTTACTATTTTACGCCCCAAAAGAATTTTATTGTTTTCGCATGAAGTACAAGGACAACAAAACTTACCCCTTTTGATTGCTAGCGGTTGATTACCCACAAAATTCATAAATTCATCCACTCCAGCCGTAAATTCTGTAGATATGGTTCTTGTTTCTTCATCGAGTTTTTTATACATCTACTCTCGAAAATTTGTATAATTTCCTCCCATTTTTTTCTTTCTCAAATGTTTTTTTTCCCTAAAATATTTTTTTTTGTGTAATGAAAATAATGGCAATGGGGATATATATATATACAGAAAATTTGCTACTAAATTTGTGATTCAATTTGATACTACACAATCAGTCGCAAAAGTTGGGTATAAAACATGCAAAACGTTTTCTACCCATCTTTTGCGACTGATTTGCGACTGAAACGTTGCCACTGAATTGACGTTGCAAATTAGTCGCAAATTTGCAACTGATTTGCAACCAATCATTTCAGTCTCACATCTGCAACTGATTTGCGACTATGTCCTCTGTAGTCGCAAACCACCAAATATCAGTCGCAAAACAATCGCAACCGTTTGCGACTAAATTATCAGTCGCAAATAGCAAGTTTTCTTGTAGTGTAATTAGGGTTTGCTATTTCGTTTGATCATTTGAAGAAGACACAGAAAACCAGACGCTCTGCGGAAGGAGTAAGAGTGAATCGTGAGTGAAGCTTTTCGCTGAAAGTGGAAAGGAAAGTTCCAAAAGAGAAACGCTGATTAGAGACTCTGTTTATGTTTTATAATGGTAATTTAATGTCATTGTCATTTTATTATTATGACTTTACCGTTTCGTTGGAGACACTTGAATTAAAGTGACTTTGTATTAAGGTGAATTAAATTCATATACTTGTTAATTAAATAATTGCAAATCATTATTGTTGGAATTAAATAATTAAGTGTCTAACAAAAAGTACAAAAATGAGTTATCTTTCATAAAAAACAATTACGTATTAGGATAAGATTAACAATAGATTTGTGGCTGATATTAGTCCGTTAATTCAGCTGTTATTAGTTTGTTATTTCAGTTTAATATTTAACTATGTATGTAAACACTCTGAATGCTTCCCTACACATTCAACGAGAAACACAATTATGTTTGGTCTCTCTCTTGTTACTATGGTATCATAGCGAAATAAATGCTTCCGCCATTGTTTCTCGTTCATCGACCGAGTTCGAGCTTCAGCTTCAAATTTTTCAACATCTTCATCTATTCACTGACTCTTTGACTCAATTTCTTGACTTTGATTGCTGTATCGTTTTTCTTTTCGTTCTTCTTTCTAAATTTCTTCGCAAATTTCCTTCTTTCTTGACCTCGATTTGTATTTCAATTCCTTTCTCTTTGGCCCAAATCTCTGTCCTACTGAATCGATTTCCAGTTTTCTTTTTTAAATGGTTTCGATTTCTCAAGAAGATACTGCGAATCAAGGCACTATATATCAAACTATTGATCAAGGACCCATATCATCTCGGTCAACTTCAATAAGGCCTAGGAATAAGTCATGAAAACAGAAGAAGAAGCCCAAGAAGGAAAAGCCCATGAAAGACCCAAGAAGAGTTCCGCGTCCGTACACATAGCCGTTAAGCGGTCTTATCTTCTTTGGTGACTCAAAAGCATAAAGCACAATGCTTTATGCTTTTGTGCTTTTGTGAATCCGAAAATGTATTTAGGCTAGGTTCATTCTAGGCTTCTTCTATATAAACCTCTTGTATGTTATCATTTGAGGTTAATGAGAAAACTCCACTCTTTTCACAAAATTTTCTCTTTTTTCTCTATTCCGCATACTTAGTGACTCTTAATCTTTCATGGTATTAGAGCGTTCTTGATCCTTTTTTCTCTCTATTCTCGTGTTTCTGGGTTTTATCATTCATTTTCTTCTCTTCCGTTCGCCACTGTTCTTCGTTCTCTGGTTTGTTACCGAAGAATCTTCGTGTTTTATGTGTTATCCGAGGAAAGCTTTGACCTATTCCTCGGATATTGCATAAAGCTCACTCTTTTGGTCAGATCTCTCAAAGTCTTTACCTTTCTTAAGTATAAGCACAAAAGCTTATACCTTTCTTGGTTCCGTGCTCGCCATTGTTGTACGGATGGGAAAATCTTATTCCTTTTGTGAGTTTTTCATCGAAAGCTTCAATCTTTCATGTGATTCTTGCATAAAGGCTTCACCTTTGGTCCGTTTCTTGAAGAAACTCTCGGTCTTTATCAAGTATAAGCAAAAAATCTTATACCTTTCAAGTCTTCATCGTGGGATCTAGCATGGAGAACTCAAAACCAAACTTTGATCTGATAACCCTCAAAGGAGCCAGCTACATCCTATGGGCGAGAACAATCAAGACGGCTCTTTGTGGCCGCAAAGGGTATTGGAGTCACATTGTGAAGGAAACACCGGCCAAAGAGGAGCTCTCAAGTGAAGAAGAGGAAGTGGAAGAGCTTGAAGAAGATGATGAGTGGTTTCAAGTTGACCAAGTGGTACTTGCCGTCCTTCAAAACTCCCTCAACCCTCCAATCCTTGAAGGTTATTCTTACTGTGAGATGGCGAAAGAACTTTGGGACACACTCAAGAGTGTGTACGGAAACGTCTCAAATATGACATGGGTCTTCGAGTTAAAGAAAGCTTTAGCCACTCTCTATCAAGAAGACATGGACTTCATGGAGTACTTTGGAAAGTTTCACTCGTTGTGGGCTGAACTCGACATGTTTCGCCCGAGTTCTATTGATGTTAAAGTGATACGTGAGAGAGGCGAGCAAGACAAAGTGTTTGGGCTTTTACAAAACCTAAAATTGAACTTCAACGACCTTATCAAGCATATCCTCCGTTCCAAGAAGCTTCCTAAGCTAGAAGAAGTTTGTGCTCAAATCCAAAAAGAGCAAGGCTAAATCGGATTGTTTGGTGGTAAAGCGAGAAGTGCTCTTTTCATGGCAAACAAGGCTCAAGTCAAGCGTCTTGAAGATAGGAAGAATGTGTTTTGTGACCATTGCAAGAAGAAAGGTCACGTAAAGGAGAAGTGCTGGCTTCTTCATCCCCACCTCAAGCCGGCAAAGTTCAAGGAGCCGCGAGCCAACATGTCTCAAGAAGCAGCCGATAATCATGCGTCCACGTCCAACTCGACACCAAAGGAATCTGAGACCATCACAACCGCATCATCCTCCTTCCAAGGAGAAGTACTAAGGAGAGATGACCTTGAGGCTCTAATCACCTCCCTCAAATCACTTAAGGATTCCAGTATCTCTCTCTACTCTTGTAAATCTCTTAAACCTTTTGTTGTTGAATCGGGTGCTTCTCACCACATGATAATTGACTCGAGTCTTATTACCAACATAAAGAAGGTTTTAAGGAGTGTTGTAATAGCTAATGGAGATAAGATATCGGTTATTGGAGTAGGAAATTTAGACCTCTTCGTTAGAAAGACTAAGACGTTCTTTATGCCCGAGTTTACCTCAAATCTCTTATTGGTTAGGAAGGCTGTTTTGTATTTGGATTGCTTTGTCAAGTTTGGACCTAACAATGTGATATTTCAGGATATTAAGACCGGGAGTTTTCTGGGCAAAGGAGGAGTGAAAGACGGACTTTACATCCTTGAAAACCCTAAGCTTTTATCTCGTTTAAATAGTAGTAGTTTGGTTGTTTCAAACTCGGATGTTGGTAGCTTGAGTAGCTCAATTTGGCATGGTAGGACTGGCCATAATCACTCTCATGCTTTAGAACTTATGTTACCTAGTACTTCGGTTGAAAATTTTGAATGTGAAGCTTGCATTCTTGGCAAACATTGCAAGTCGGTTTACCCTTTATCTTCGACTATCTATGAAAGATGTTTTGATCTTGTTCATTCGCATGTGTGGGCTTCACCTTGTGCATCTAGAGATAATCATAAATACTTTGTCATATTCATAGATGAGAAATTAAAATATACTTGGATAACCTTGATGCCGTCTAAAGATCGTGTGTTCGATGCCTTTAAAAATTTTGAAAACTATATATCTAATCAATTTAATTCAGAATTGAAGGTACTTAGAATAGACAACGGTGGAGAGTATATGAGTAAGGCTTTTCAAGACCATTTGAGCAAACAAGGGATTATCCATCAAACGAGCTGTCCATACAACCCATAACAAAATGGTGTGGCGGAACGAAAGAACCAACACTTAATGAAAGTGACTCGGTCAATTATGTTCTATATGAACGTCCTTAAGAGGTTTTGGGGAGATGCCGTGATTACATCGTGCTACTAGAGCAATCGGATACTTACAAGAGTCCTAAAGGACGCATCTCCTTTTGAGGTATTAAACAAAACCAAGCCATCTTTAAACCACTTACAAGTGTTTGGTTGTGTGTGTTTTGTATTAGTACCTGGAGAACTTAGGAACAAGTTTGAAGTTAAGAGTAAGAGATGTATGTTCATTGGCTACTCCACCACTCAAAAAGGGTACAAATGCTTTGATCCGGAGACAAGGAAAGTTCATGTATCACGTGATGTTAAATTCTTGGAGAACCATGGATACTATGAAAAAAAGAATTGGGAACAGCTTTAAGACTTGCCCCAGCTCAATCTAGATAGAGCCGCAAGCCTCAAGTTTATTCTCGACCGCCCAAGTGTTACGACCATTCCAAGTAATGGTCCGGTGAGTAATATTCAAACCACCATACCGCCAACAGTCTAAGTGGACATCACCTCTGATCGAGAGTCTGTAACTACAGCCAGTTCACACAACACTCGTGGTCAGGCCGTGGCTCAGTCACAAAGTCAAGCCGTGACCCAGCCGCAAAGTCAATCCGGTCAAGCCGTGGCCCAGCCGCAAAGTCAATCCGGTCAAGTCGTGGACAACACACTCTCCACTCACGAGAGTACCCCTACTTCATCCTCATCTATGCCGGAACATGAATCGGAACACACCTATGATCCGAAGACCGACTCTCTTGCAACCGATCATCCAATCGCCGAGCCGAGTAGCCACTCTGATGGGCCTAATACTTCAGCCGATGGATCTGGACATCAACCAGTACTAGTTATCAGTCCAGTTCAGCATGTTGCTGGTCCATCCCAACCTCTACGTAAAAGTACTCAGACTCCTCAAGCTCCAGTCTTCTACAATGCTCAAGCCGTGGTCCTTCCGGTTCAAACGGTATTTTCGGTTGACCTCTTACCATCTCAATTTATAGCCTTTCTTAGAAAAATTGAAATGGATCAGGTACCCCAAAACTATGATGAGGCCAAACAGATAAAGGAATGGCTTGATGCAGTTGACGATGAGACTTATGCGATGGAGAAAAACTATACATGGGACGAGGCTGACCTACCCCAGGAAAGAAAGCGGTTATATCCAAATGGGTGTTTTCCATTGAGTATAGGAGGAATGGAGAGATCGAACGCTATAAGGCTCATCAGGTTGCTCAGGGCTTAACCCAAACCTACGGCCTCGACTACACGGACACTTTTGCTCCGGTCGCTAAGCTCCATACAGTAAGGGTTGTCATTTCCTTATCTACTAACCTTTCTTGGGATTTGTGGCAGATGGATGTCAAGAATGTCTTTCTTCAAGATGAGCTTGAAGACGAAGTGTATATGACACCTCCGCCCGGCCTAGCGTCTAAGTTCACTCCCGAGAAAGTTTTACGGCTTTGAAAAAAATCTATGGCCTTAAACAATCTCCACGGACATGGTTTCACAAGCTTAGCTTCACCCTTCACAACCGCAGATTCAAGAAGTCCGAGGCCGACCATACACTCTTCACCCTTAAGGGGCCGCAAGGTATTGTGGTGGTCTTAATATATATCGATGACCTTATCATTTCTGGAGATGATAAGGAAGGCATTGCCGCCACTAAATCTAATCTTAGCTCTGTTTTTGATATCAAAGATCTTGGTACACTAACGTATTTCCTAGGAATTGAAATATGTCGTTCTTCGGACGACCTTTTTCTTTTCCAACGAAAATACACACTTGATTTACTTGCTGAAACATGGATGATAGGATGTAAGGCCATAAAGACTTCTCTTGAAGATGGCTACAAGGTCCACCGAAAGGGGAAGACAAGTGATGAACCGTTTGAAGATTCTCAACGATACCGGCGACTAGTAGGTAAGCTCATCTATCTTACCATTACTCGACCTAATCTTTGCTTTGTCGTGAATCAGGTTAGCCAACACATGCAAGATCTCACAAGGCACCATTGGACCATGGTTAAAGGATCCTCAAATACTTGAAGGGGACCTCTGATCAAGGTGTGTGGATGGGCAAAAATGGAAGCTCGGATTATACCGGGTATTGTGATGCGGATTGGGTTTTGGTAACTTGAAAGACCAAGAAGCAAAAGGTTATAACATGCTCAAGTGCGGAAGCCGAATATAGGGCCATGAGGAAGCTTACGGACGAGTTGGTATGGCTTAAGGCTCTTTTCAAAGATCTAGGCCGCGAGAAAAATGAACCAATCACCATGCATTGCGACAACCAAGCCGCGATCCACACAGCCTCGAACTCAGTCTTCCATGAGCAGACCAAACATATAGAGGTGGATTACCACAAAGTCCGAGAACGAATGGAGTTGAGAGTTGTTCTCCCTTGCTAAACACCAAGTGAAGACCAACTGGCGGACATCTTTACTAAGGCCGCGAGTACCAAGGTTTGCAATCACATCTATAACAATCTTGGACTAGTGGACCTATCTTAGGCATGATCAAATGTCCCCTACTCATAGATGATCATACTTTTTTTTCCTTCTGAGTCTTTTCTCCCACGTGGTTTTGGCGTGGTAAGATTTTTAATGAGGTGATTGTCTATGGGTCTCCAAGCTAAGTCTTCGTTCCTTGCGACTTAGCTTAAGGGAGAGTATTGATCAAAGACCCATATTATCTCGGTCAGCTTCAATAAGACTAAGGAATAAGTCATGAAAAGAAAAGAAGAAGCCCAAGAAGGAAAAGCCCATGAAACACCCAAGAAGAGTTCCCGCATCCGTACACATAGCCATTAAGCGGTCTTATCTTCTTTGGTGACTCAAAAACATAAAGCATAATGCTTTTGTGCTTTTGTGAATTCGAAAATGTATTTAGGCTAGGTTCATTCTAGGCTTCTTCTATATAAACCCCTTGTATGTTATCATTTGAGGTTAATGAGAAAACTCCACTCTTTTCACAAAATGTTCTCTCTTTTCTCTATTCTGCATACTTAGTGACTCTCAATCTTTCACAAACTACGGATCAATATGATAATCCATACTTTCTTCATGCGTCATACCATGCATGATCGGTTCTTGTTTTCGATCGCCTTGCATCAGGATCTGATTTTCATGTTTTGCGCATGTCAGTTCGAATGGCTCTCAATGTTCTCAGTAAGCTAGGATTTATAGATAGGAGTATTCCTAACCAGCTAGCGATAGTAGAGATGCCGGTTCTTGGTCTAGGTGTAACGATATGGTTGCCACATGGTTGATGAATTTAGTATCTAAGAAAATAGGACAAAGTTTGCTTTTTATGTCTACAGCTGAGAGTATTTGGAAAAATCTTATGTCTCGCTTCAAGAAAGACGATGCTCCTAGAGTGTATGAGATAAAGCAAAGGCTAAGTTTTATTCAACAAGGGGCTATGGACGTTTGTACCTATTATACCGAGTTAGTGACTCTTTGGGAGGAATATAAAAACTATGTTGAATTGCATGTGTGTACTTGCGGTAAATGCGAATGTAATGCTGCAGTTTTATGGAAAATGTTACAACAGAGAAGTCGAGTAACTAAGTTCTTTATGGGTCTTAATGAAGCTTATGAACAGACTCGTCGACACATTCTCATGTTAAAGCATGTTCCTACAATTGAAGATGTTTTCAACATGGTAGCTCAAGATGAGAGACAGAAATATCTCAAATCTTCTTATAAATCGGAAAATATGTCTTTTCAGAGTTTTGTACCAATGTATTTTCCTGCATCAGGCGGTGAAACAGTTCTTGTTGACAATTCAGGTTTCTTTTCCGAATTTGCTGACAACACTGCTTGTGCAGTAGCTTATAACCGAAACCGTCAACATCAGTCACAGAGGCATGTTTGCACACATTGTGGTTGCACTGGACACACTATTCAGAAGTGTTTTAACTTCATGGATATCCATTGGGCCGTAAGATGTATCAAAAGAATCAACAACAACAGATGAATGCTCAAAACCGAATTCCTCTCAACATGAATTCTTATTCTCAGCCTCAACAAGCTATGGCTAATGCAGTGACAAATGGAGTTTATGTAGTGCCTGCTCACTTCACTTGATCTTACGAAGTTTACAACTGATCATGTTCAATCCTTACTGAATCATCTCAATGCTCATGTTCGAGTTTAAGAGAGACATATCCTTTCCGTATAGCTACTATAACAGAAAATGCTGGAATGGCTTGTCAATCTTCTTCATGTGATTTCTCATATGCGTGTCTTTCCAAAAAATTGCGTTTTGAAAACATTGTTTTCACTTTCAAACACCATACTCTAAACTCTCTTTATTCAATTCTTCTTGATGGAGCCTGAATAATAGATACTGTAGCCACCTTGTAACAGGTGTAACAGTTTTTCTTCCAAATGGTGTTAGGGTGCCAATTACTCATTCTGGCAATGTGCATATTAGTGTTGATTTTGTGCTTTACGATGTTTTAGATATTCGTACTTTCAAATTCAACTTGTTAAGTGTTAGTTCCTTGTGTTCTCCCTCACAATGTTTTGCCTTTTTCTCATGTGATGGTTGTGTTATCCAGGACCGTATTCAGGACTTGATGCACTACAAGAAAACAATCATTCTGCCACTGAAAAGTGAGACTGAAATTTCAGTCGTAAAATTTGCCATTGATCTGCGACTGGACGTTAGTCTCAGATCAGACGCAGAATGTGTGACTGATCTGAGACCAATGGCGTGGTTGCAGAAATCAGTCGCAGATCAGTTGCAAAATCTGCGACTGATCTGCGACTGGACGTCTGCCACAACTGCGTCAGTGGCAAAATCAGTCGCAGTGAGTTAGGTGTAGCACGTTTTCATCATTTGTAACTAATTGTATTTGAATGTTGCGACTGATTTTATCAGTCACAATTTGCTACTGCATTTCAATGGCAGTTCAATGGCAAATTTTGCTTATATATACACTCATCGCTCTCTCTTCCAAAACATACGAAAAATTATAAATAAATAAAAACATAAAATAAAGAGAGAAAAAATGGGAGGGAATTTTAATTACACAAATTTTCGGGAGTGGATGTATAGAAGAATCGATGAAGAAACAAGAAATATATCTGCAGAATTCGCTGCTGGAGTAGATCAGTTCATGAATTTTGTGGGTAATCAACCGCTAGCACTCCAAAATAGGGGTATGTTTTGGTGTCCTTGTATTTTGTGCAAAAATAATAGAATACTTTCGGCGCGTAAAATTTTAAATCATATTGACTGATTTGCCACTGCCAATATGACTAAGAGTGAATCGTGACTTATTAAAGCAGAAGTCCTCTTTTATTTTGGATTTCTGTTTATGTATTATAAATTATATGATAAAATATACTATGATTTAAACTAGTCATTATTTTTTTACTAATCCTATTGGAATTAAAAGCAATTTCATTGCCAAACCAAAACAATATCATTATCAAATCAAAATCAATTTGCACTTAAGTTTAGATAAGTTCAACAATATAATGTGGATAGATCCGGTCAATCAATGATTAGGTTGCTTAATTAGTGAATTAAATTTTAATAAAGCTTGTATCTTTTGTCGTTTTTCTAATCGATCTTTAAATTTCTTATTTATAAATTCCTTATCACAACTAATTCGTTATTTATAAATTTTTTCATTATAAAATATCACAAATATTACATTTTATTTGAAAAGAATATTAAACGATGGCGCAAAAGTAGTTTTATTAACCGAATATTCGGATACATGGGTTCGGGTAGGATTTTTTCGGGTTTTGGATTTTCGGTTCTTTTGATTTAAGACTCATTCAAGTATTTTTATTTTTCGGGTCGGGTTCGGTTTGGTAGATCGAGTTCGGATATTATTATATAAAAATTCAAAATTAATAAGGATTTAATATAATTATATCGGGTACAAATATAGTTCTTGATTCGGTTATTTTTTGGGTCGGTTCGGTTTAGTATCGATCGAGTTTGGATATTATTATATAAAAATTCAAAATTAATAAAGATTTAATAGAAAAAAAACTCAAAAAGCTAAAATTTAATAGAAACATATCGGGTACAAATATAGTTCTTGATTCGGTTCTGATTCGGGTTTGAATTCGGTTTTCTGTGTACATAGATTTAAGATCCATTCTGGTACTTTGTTGGGTTCGGTTCCTCTAATTCGAGTTTTTGTTTCTTTTGATTTAAAAGTTATTTGGGTAATTTTATTTTTCGGATCGGTATAAATCGAGTTTTGGTTTGGGTATTTTTATATAAAAATTCAAAATCAATGAAGATCTAATAGAAAAAAACTCTAAAAAGCTAAACTTTGATAGAAATATATCGGGTACCCATTTGGTTATTGATTCGGTTCTGATTCAGGTTTGAGTTTGATTTTTTTGGTACATAGATTTATGATCAATTTAGGTATTTTGTCGGATTCGGTTCCTCTAATTCGGGTCAATTTTGGTTCGGGTTTCAGGTTGCAGATTTAAAGATTAATTCATCAAGTAAATGAACAACATGATACAAAATTAAATATGTATAGAAAGTTATTGATACATAAGTAAATATTATTTAGCTTTTTCATTAATATAATTTGTTTCCTAGTTAATAATTAATTTTAGAGTTTGAGTGAATTTTCTTACACACTCATCTCTTATATAGTTGGATTATCCATGATCTCACACTGATCCAATGGAGTATTTAGGATATAAATCAAGACTTGTCGATCCAATTGTTTAAAAAAAAAAAAAACACTCATCTCATTTCACAATTCTTTCTTTCATATCTTTAATTCCATTTTTCTGACTCTTTGAACAACATAAAAAAAAATTCACTTATGTTTCACCTTTTACTTAACATTGTGTAAATAGAATTATTCTTTAATAGGATTATCTTTCTCCAGTTTCTTTCTTTTACAACAGAGCAAATAGAATCTGCAATTTTCAATTTTTCTACAAAATAAAATTAGTCACGAAAAATAGATATCTAACCAAAAATTAGGGAAAAAGTTTTTGGTCAAATGGTTAACTTCATATATGCTGTTACACATGCCCGTGATCGCCTCTCATGGAGTGTCACTCCCAATGGTACTTTCACGGTACGATCGGCTTACTCTGCTCTGACTTATTCTTTTATACCACGTCAATGTATAGAAAGATTCTTTGACCCTTTTTGACTTGTGAAAGTATCAGAACGGATACGTGTTTTCCTCTGGTTTGTGTCGCATCAAGTGGTCATGACCAATGAAGAACGAGCCCGATGCCACTTGTCTCCGTCTTCGTTGTGTCCTTTATGCAGGTCTGATGCAGAATCTCTTACCCAGGATGACGATGTGTAGCCTTTTATCCTCAATCTCTGCGTGAGTGGATTTTTGCTAATCTTGGTGATAATGTTCCGATCTTTGGTTGTACGTGATCTTCTTTCTTTGCCACTATCCTTTGGTGGATATGAAAATGGAGGTATAATTATGTCTTTGGTGTTGATTGGAGTTGTAGAGATCGAATCAAATTTCTCAAAGACAGAGGTGCGGAGAATCCTTTGGTGCGATGCTAACCGATAGGTTAGCTAACTATGCTTTTTCTCTCTTTTTGGGTTTTCATGTTTTTTTACATCCGCTTAAGGATATTTCTTTGCTTGTTTATAATGATTTATCTGGGGTTTCTTTTCCTTGAATGTTAAACGGTTAATTTAGTTTTGCAATAAAGGTTGGGAGGCTTTTTCCTCCATTTTTTCGACCAAAAAAAACCTTCATATATGCTGCTTTCTCATCCATTGAAGTTCGACTACATAAAACCATGTAATCCTCATATGATATTGTTTCAGTTTTAGAAGGCTTTGGGTTATCCGGCTATGAATGAGACCCTGACCATCAAAATGTTGAAAAAAAACAAAACAGAATGGATTCTCGGATATTTTGGTTTGGCAAACAAAAATCAAGAAATTTTATACCCAAAAAGAGTTTGCATTGCACCAAAAAAAGAAGCGTAATCAAATCAAGACTATAAAATTGCAATGAATTCAAAACATTAAAAAATTGGAACAAATGCTACTCTATTGGTTGGTCGGTATCTTTGGCTGGTCCCAAGTAAACTGTGTAGCTCACCGATATCAGAATGAGCAAACACCCAACAAGCCGGCTAAACAAACCTGACGACTCTGCTCTTCCGGTGCTGAGTCCCCATAACTGCGATAACACAACCTAATACGAGAAACACACAATCAAAACAATGTCTTTCTCCACTATAGAGCTCATATTCTGTTTAACCGATCATAACCAAAGATCCCATTCGAAAAATGAACTGATTAGAAGAAACTAAAACTATTTGGAGATAGAGAAATGTACCCATTTATTTGAAAACGGTTTAAATTAAAGATAGATTTTGCAAACATCGAGTCCAAATGGTATTTGGTTTCTATGTTTTGGAAACCAAAATATCCAAACTGTAATATCAGATTTGAAGCCCTTATTTCAAACCCTACTAGCTGTTTTTGTATGGAAGTGGAAGTCTACCTCAATGTACAATATGTTTACAGCTTTGCTGATTTTCTCGAGCTGAAGTCCACGTGCCAAAAGTACCTTTAAACAGTAGAAAACATTCTCAGCAGTCTAAGAATGTGAGTTGCCTACAAAATCGAAATTGTGGAGAAGCAAAATGTTATTGACTGCCTCACCTCTGCGCAAAAAGCCAGCAAACCTAGTACAATCATGCTTATGAGTGTGTCAGGCGTTGGCAGCACAAAGCTCTGTATGAGAAATTTCAAGGTCATGGGTCATGAGTATGAGTAACGATTAACCAAGAGATCACGACTGCTACATTTGATGCAGTTGATGTGTTTCTTGGTTTGCTACAAAACATACCTCCAAGGAGAACATGCAAATTGCTGCAGCGGGGCAAGCTACAAAACCAAACGAGAGCACAGTAATCCTGAAAAAAAAATGCACATCATTTATCTATTTCAAACTATTAAATTTTTCACTAAAGAAGTAGAACAAATGGTTTAAAACACATCTGAATGCATAAATCTCACACTGGCTGTTCTGATGCTTTAGTAGCTGCCTTTGTGAGACAATAGGTGATTCCTCCAGTGATTGATGAAAATAGACCCAACAAAACTGCATAAATATGATGGTTTTCTTTAAGATTTACATTCTTTCCTGCTGATCCAACTGCCAAGAAAAGATAAGTAAATGATGAATCAACATGTTCATTTCCTCGTGCATTAAGGGCATCATGTACAGTTTATGAAAAGAAGATAAATAGAGAACTATTTTGGTAACTCACTTCTGTACCTTGGAAAGTAAGTGTTGGGCCAAAAATAAACAGCACCCCAAAGAAACTGCAAGCAAGACCTTAAACAAAGAGGGAAAAAAGAAGTCATAAGTGGACTTGGTTATTTGTTAGTTCACTGCATATCAGGAGATAAAGCTAAAGGAAAAAGCTCTGTACCTCCAATATCAGTTATTTTCAACTTCTCATGCAGAACAACACGGGCTGCAATGGAAGCCATAACTGGACTCACAAAGCTTAGTATAATAGCTTGAGACAATGGCAACATTTGGATGCTGGTTCACAACGTCAATAATAGTGAAAAATAATGTTAGAAGTCGTATTTTGCTACCAGTCATAAATTGATAACCGGAGAATGGAGACTGTTGCTAATTTTAATGTCATCCAAATGCTAAAGGGCTTTCAATATAATTTTAACTGGCTATTTTTATCCTGAGAAATTCTACCTGGTTAAGGAAATTCAGTTCTCAGTATACACGGAGCAGAGTGCAACGTGTAATTTACCTGAAGATGAAACTAAACAATGAAAGGTAACCCAAAAGGGCTCTTGAAACTAAAAGCTTCCTGGCATGCACAGGTCCAAAGATTGGTTGTCCAATCCTTTTCAACCAAAGGTATGATAGGATCAAAATAATTGTGCATCTCATGAACGCGGTCTCAAACAAAGGAATTGGCTGAACTGTCATAAACAAAGGAAATTAGAATGAAAATACGTCGATATACCACATAACAGATATGCCAGCTCAAGGGAACATTGTCAACACTAAAAATTTTTAAGCAGAGAGATTCCACTTCCACTAGAAAAAGACAACTTACTAAATAGGCCTACCGTTTCAAAAACTAAAAATCCAATGTAGATTCGTAAAATGCAGAGCATCAGCACAAATAATTTCAATATCTGAAAAAGTAGTATCATTCACTAGTCTTCCCAAAAAGCTATGATCATCTTACACAAAACCATGAAACTGAGCAGAAGGTACCGTTGGAGAACCAAGAAGTACTGACCAGAAAAAGTATCTGAAAGTAACTCCATGATGAGGTACAGTGTCGATGACAAGGCCATGCACAGTAAGCCAGAGTAACGAGACCCACTCCAAACCCATGAAGAAAACTGAGTTACAGGTGAAATCTCCAATTCACTTACTTTGCTCACTTGCTCCTGTACATTTACATCACATTCAATAGCAATCCGAAAAAAATCATACTAAACTCTGATCTCAGTTCCTAAATCTATAACCTAAACCGATTATCACAATCACTATTCCTAATTGAAGAATCATACTCACGAAATATCGAATTTGAGCTACGTTGATCCTAAATTAACGGAAAATCGAGTTGTAGTTACTCTGGGTTTGCGTCGAGTGTTGGAGGCAGAGAAGATGTTGATCCTGGGTCTTTGGTTTTGATTCAGGAGAGGAATGATTTCGTCAGAAGTTCTCGATGCAGGGGCGGAGACGGCTCCTTCCAACGCCGGAGAATCTAGATCGCGGACGGTAAGCTCAAGCGAGAGGTGGTCGTCGGCGATCCTGGTCTCCGGAGACGAAGAAGCCATAGGTACTTACGAAAACCGCATCTAACAGACAAAACGGAAAGATAACGAAAGAGTCAAACGACACGTCCAAATAGATTGCTTTGACGTCTGCCGTTAGAGACGACGTTAACAGTAATAACTCTTTTATGTGGAATATTAAAGGTTATTTAGGTAAATAATTTAGGTTGTGATTTTGTTCTAAAGGATGATTCAAGTAATAATTATTAGAATTTGACCTGGTAAAAGATTAAAAGGGTTTTAGGTTAAAACTTTAGAGAGTGGATTTTGAGATATGGATTAGAATCATCGAATCTTATTGATCTAATTGTTGATGGTGCAGCATTGAATTGCATCTTTGGCACAGAGTTCATTCAAGCCTTGGATTGCTTTAGATGGGCAGCATTTGAGGTTCGAATCCACAGAGAATCTAGAATCAACACATTAGGACTGCAAGAATTCAAACTTGAGCTAGAGCAATAGATAGGAGGAGAATAATCTAAAACTAGACTACTCAAACAAGAAATAAACTAACAAAGCGAAATGAGATAATCAAATAGAGACAATGAGTTTAGGTAAGACAATTGATCTAGGGGAAATAGCAATCAAATCAAGAAACTCAAACACACATTAGCTA
>WJSH01000374.1:68742-82096 GCA_009757365.2 Lepidium campestre | reverse complement strand
CATCCTAGGGCATGAGACTCATTCAATCTAGATCAACCCACTCTCATGGCATTGACCCCTATGCAATCAATAGGTTAAGCTAAACTCTCATTTGCTCTCCTACAGTCACAAGCATTAACAAGCAAGCTAACAAAGACCATTTTCCACCCTAGCATCAACTCTCATTGGTTAGGGAAGGAAAGCTCGCAAAAAGACTCTTTAAGGACTTTCATCAAATACCTCTCGGACTATGTCTTTCGCACCATCAAGATTACTAGTTGATCAAACTAAACCTAGCATTAAGCTCATCTTAAGTGAATGAACAATATATCTAACAACTTAAGCACAAGATTCAACCATTAAATCTCTAGATCTACTCAACCATCAAAAGCATGAAACTAAGGAAAAAGATGAATATAAACAAAAGTAACATGATGATAAACAAAAGCATGAACTAAATCATAAACAAGATGCATAAACTAAATCAATAACAAAAGTAAGAACAAAATGAAAGAGAAAAGAAAAGAGAACAAGAAATCTCAATAGATGGGAGATGATGATCCAAATATCATCATCCCCAAAAAGGGGAAATCATTATGGTTGTGGTTGCTCTAAAAATGATAAGAATAATTATGTTTCAACCCTTAAACATTAGGGTTTTAAGGTTCTAAAATGAGTTGGGTCGACCTAAGACAAATTGGGTCGGATCCAAGTGAAATAAAAGGGAAAAACAAGTGCTGAAAGGTGGACCGATCGGTCCTCCATCTGGATCGATTGATCTGGTCTTGGAACGTCAAAAATGCTCTGATGCCCGGCCGGTCCTATCTCTGGATCGGCCGAGCTCGTTTCTGGTTCGGCCGATCTTGAGTAAAATTGTCATATCTTCCCGATCGCTTGTCTAAATGCCTTCAAATCAACGCCAAAAGAAAGCTGACTCTTTTGGCTATCTTGTGTCAAACTATCATCCAATTCCATGCACGGGAAAGCCTTTATTTGCTAAAAATCTTGAGCATGAAGTCCCAACAGACTTATCATGAGTAAACTCGTTGTATCTCTCTGACCGATTGTCCAAATACCTTCAAACCACAGCCAAATAAAGCTAACTCTTGTAGATATCTTGTCTCCAAATTTCACTCAATTCTATTTAGTGGAAGGTTTTCAATAGATCAAATCAACATAACCGATTTTCCTTCTTCGTTTGATGCATTTGACTTCATTGTTTTGCTCTACATTCATCTCCAATTCTCCATTCCTTCCAATTGGCTCCAAATCACCTAGAAAATACTCAAAGAAAAGAAAAATATGCAACTCTCTATTCTAAGACCCTAAAATGCAAAATGAGTGAAAACATATACTAAAATGAATGAATTCACTTCTTATATGATGAAAATGAAGCAAAAGATATATGGAAAACTAGCAAATAATGATGTATATCAACTGATCTGCTGCCAATCGCCGAAAACAACATGTCGAGTATTGTCGACACCAATACCATATTCACCACCACTTTCCTTGATGTTGAATCATTGGATGAGTTTCATGGACCACCATTCTATGATTCTTATGAAGATGAAGAGGAGGAAGAGTTTGAAACGGAGCTGCATCAAACTCTCAAGATCTATGGAGATTGCCTTGATCTTCGAAGCATCATGTCTCATACCGAAGATCTCCTTGTTGTAAATCATGTGGTTCACATTGAATCAGATCTAGGAAGCCTGTAGAGGCTTAAGGATCGAGAGGGAATTGGTTGGAGGATAGCTGATACGCCTAAAACCCCAACCACCAAGCAAAACTCAAGAGATGCTCTTGAGAAACTTTCAGCCGCCGACAGAGAGGATATGTGTTCACTCTCTGACCTCTTCCGAACCACTCAGGATGAATTAGGTAATGGTTTAAACTTCTGTGGATTCATAACTCAATTATCTAGATCCTCAGAGGTGAATCTGACCGAAAAGAGTTAGGATCTGAAAGATATTGACTTTACAAGTTGGCCTATCTGCAGTGAAGATGACTGCGCATCACGGTCAGTGATTGATCAGCACAGCCTAGCTGATCGATATTTTGCCTTGAGGACCATTTGGAAATTTTTCTCGGATCTTATACGGCTCCAACGAGCCATATAACGCAAGCAGAGGCCACCGGAGGTAAAAGATATGGGATCTGGAAGTTGGCTGTTCGGCATTGTGCACCACTACTCGTCTAGGGCAAAACTTGAACCGCACAAACCAACTCGGAAACAATCTGCACCTCAGGCCAATTGGGAATTACCCTTGGGCTTTTTGTGGTTTCAACAAGCCCAAGAATGGAATAAAAAACTTCCTAACCGCCGAGATATGGAGCTTACAATCTGGCAGCTCACCAATGAATCCGATGGAGACTACCGACTATTTCCGGAAGTGCATAGAACAAACCAGAGCGAATCAGGTACCGATTTTTACTTTTTTTTATTCTTGACTCAATTAGTTGAGTCTTCGAAGTTGAATCAGTCCAAACGGAGTCTGGAGCATAAAGTTATTGGTTATGCAAGTTGGTGCTTCTGCATGTAGCGCAATTGCGAGTCTAGGGTGAAACTTAGGCAACACATCTCAGCTCCATTGCGATGTGAATCTCAGACCAACTGGATATTATTCTTGGGTCTTTTGTGGTTTCAACAAGCCCAAGAACCTAAGGAATATCCACCAGATCATCGAGATATGCCACATCTTCTCAAAGTGGTCAAGCTGATTCCTTGCACTTGGGTCTATCGAGTTCGAGACCAAGTCTTCACCACAGCTCAGGAACCAACACATTTGGAAGCAATCAGGGTTCCCATTGAAGCTCTGAATCAAGTGTACAAAGAAGGGGAACCGTTGGATCATATGCACTTGATAAGAAGAAGACCGCCTAGGATTCGAGGACGAATCTCTCAAAGCGGGAGGGTTTTGGTGCAGCGTGGAACTGCACCTTTGACACAGAGCTCGTCCAAGCCTTGAATTGTCTTACATGGGCTGTTCTCTAAGCCTACTTCACGTGGAGCGCTAATGATTGAGGAGGGCTTCTGTTTTTCCCTTTGCAAATATGTTTTAATTTGACCAAAATGTTTAGGCTTTGTTTTGTATTTAATTAATTGGGTTGTAAATTTAGACCCATCAGGATTAGGAAGACTAGATTAATTATTAGGTTTTCTTTACTAATTATTTGGCTCACTTGTTTAGGCCCGTTAAGAGATAGAGTTTCCTTAGGATCCCTATATAAGTTATAAACCCTTGTACATTTTAAACAGTTGACGTTGAATGAAAATACAGAAAATGAGAGTTTCCTCTCAGAGAATTTCCTAGGGTTTATAGGTCTTTGTTTGAAGATTGATTCGATTTTCTTCAAGGAAAAAGACAGGTCTCTTGGTGGATTCCATACCCGAGATTGATTGGTGTCCTTCTAGGTTTGATTCGATTCACCTAGCTAGGAAGAAATGTTCTTAGGCTTGATTAAATTCGTCTAGGTTAACTTTATATATCCATCGATTCTTCATCACCTCCACCATCGCCTCTCTCATCTCTTCATTCGCCGCCACCCACTTCTATTGAGATCTCTTTGAGATCTTTTATCTCTTGGTCGCTTCCGCACTGCACCAGTTGACAAAAAAATATTAAAACGTATAGCTAAAATATCATATTATCTTGCAAATTAATGTTAAATCAAAATTTGGTTGGAAAAATAATAGAAATTGTGACTATTGTTAACATGATTTTTTTTATTGAGTTATAGACCTAAATTTAGTGTAAAAAAACTTAAAAAGTTACTTATATTATGTTTTAGAATTTTTGAAAATTTAGCTTTTTATTTATTTATTTCGTCTGGTAATAATAATAGAAGAGAGTACGAGTACATCATGATAAAAACACCAAAAGCCGGTGGAAACACATAGTATCTCTAGAAACATAGTCCAAACAAGGAAACCTAATAAAACGGTTACAGAAACGGAAACAGAAAAAGCTAAGACGGATTAAGCTTCAAGATAACGATATCACATAACGGAATAGCTAAACAACCACATTACAGAGTTAGGCGAGAACGACTGATAGGACCTCCTAAGGTGAATAAGGGCACCTTACTGTTGTATGTGTAATCCAATTACCTTATTAAAAATCTTAGTTAGAAAATTCATTGGGACAAAACCAACTAACGAAAAAAGAGTACAAATGGATCATATACCCATTTGTTAATTACTTTGATTACTCATCTCAAGTATCAAAGATCGATCTGAATGTGCTTCTTCTTTGTTCCAAATTCGAGCTAGCAATCCACCAATGGTTTGGTTGAAGATTCTTGTTCTTGATATGTTTGTTGTGCTGGTTGGAAAGTGCATTATCTTCATTGTTCTCCTTAGAAAGATCTTCCTCATGCTCGGATTCATCTCTAATACACTCCTTAGTATTAAGGTTGTCCATGATTGCATCGAGGAGGAAGCTTAAACCGACACTGACTTCAGATATGACGATAATTCTTATAGATCTCTCGAAAACCAAGACTCTCACGAAAAGACCCAGCCACGCCGAGTCACCCTTAACCACCGACAAAACCGTGACAACAAACCAAAAATACCATCGGTAGAGACAAAGTCGTCAACATTGTAGATCGAAAGAGCCCAACCATGACAGCCACATATAACCTTATGAAACGTCAAAGCGGCCACAACAACACCCCGAAGAGTCATCGCTGAGCTCCACCCTCTGCTTTGGCTCCAAGGCGAATTTCTCTCCAACCTCCGACATAGCTAAAATGATAAAGCATAGGACTAAAAACTAAAGGGAAAGAAAAAATGTCTATGACCGGAGCTAAGGAAGACTTTGGTCGCCGCTCCCAAGACAGTTGATGGTGACAACTAAGTTAAAAATTTAATCATTTTCGTGTTTTAGAGAGAGAAAGGAAAAAAGCTTGATAGTTTGTAAGTTATGATTGATTAGGCCATCTCCAACTCATACGCTAAATTTGGTGTAAAAATAACACCAAATTTGATATTTTAGTGATTTTCATCTCCAACCACAACACCAAATTTTACACTAAAATCAATATTTCTTATTATTATACTATTAAATTTAAGATTTTCTTTATTGTTATATTATTAAATTTAACATTATTTTAGATTGGATATGAGTTTTTCGATCTTTGATTTTTCTTTGTCGAGCTAAGAATTCTTGAAACCGAGCATCATCATCACCCACCATCTCAATTTCATATTTTGAAAAAAAAAAATTTAAGATATTTCTGACACAACTTATAATATTAATTAGTCATGGACATTATTCGAGTATTTGGGTCGATTCAATCTATTTCGGGTAAACTACTCAAAATAATATTAATAAACATTATATTAAATTATTTTATAATATTAAAATAATATTATTTTTTTTGGTGTTTAGTGAATAGTATCGCACCAAATATGGCTTAACATTGTTCACAAAACACCAAAATTTGATGTTTGCTGTCAATTATGGTGTTGGGTTGGAGCACTTTGACACCATATTTGGCGTTTACCGTCATGGGTTGCAGTTGCTCTTAAAATATTTGTTTCTCATATTTCTTATATATAAATAACAAAAATGGGGAAATCGCTGTGGCCACCCAAACCTGTACAATTTTAAGAATTTTATTTTTCTTTTCTTTAAATATTATTAAGACTATTTGACCAAAAATTAATTTAAAATGATGAAAACGGAAAAAAAGAAAGTCCATGGATAATAAAAAAAAACCTTCACATCTTAAAATGATTTAAATTACACAGAGAACATGAACGTTAATGATAAAGACCACTTAATATTTCTTAGACATCAATATGGTTCAAATACCTTCTCCCTCAAAAATATATAGGACAATTGGCGCTGACAAAAAAAATGCTAAGTTACGTTAGTGATTTTTTTACAATTTTAAGAAATAATTTATTGTAACAAATTTTATGCGATGATTAATTTTGTGTCGTTTGTGGTTACATTACATATTTTCTCTTGGATACTAATATTGAAACCTGCTTGTTATTTTTTTCTCTAGAACCAATAGAATATTTACTCGCAAACGTTGGACTCTGAGTTTTAGCCACACTTCGTATTCTTTTCGCTTTACATTATGCACTTTTCTACCGCAAGTTAAACATCATGGTTCTTCTAAAACAGTTTTTGGCGAGAGTTCATCGTTGTTGTTAGTGGTGGACCCAAAACACTAATGAGTAGGACACGTACCCTGCACAAACTTTTATATTTTTGTCAGTTTTTTTTTCCTTTCGTACAATTTAAACTAACATTTTAAATAAACTTATGCTTTCAGTTAAAAATAGCATTCAGTTTGCTACTTTTCTTCTCTTTAAAAACAAGTTTTTCAGTGAAGATATATTCATGAATCTTTCTGCCAGCTAAAAACCGGCGAGATATATTTTTTCTTTTTTCACTATTTACGTGTTTTTCAGACTTATCTCAAACTGCTAGTGAAAGCTCACCGGCTTAAGCCGGCGACACCATCTCGGAAATGCTTTGTGGCATTAGAAGAAACTTTTAATCTTTAGAAATGACATCGACGATCGAGAACTTTAATTTTTGAACCATCTCTCAGTAGATTTGAGTCATCACTTGCCTTCGAGATCGCTTTATCCATTGGCTCACGTGGATGTATTGAAGCCTTCACCTAAGACTGGGCATAAGGACTCATTGCTTGGTCCATACTTGTGATTCAGTTCATTTTGATTTGAAAATCTAAGTACTTATTATAGTCAAGTAAAGGAGTATATGAATTACACTAGGTAAATATCAGTGTTATACTGTAGTGTTATTTTCAGTAAATATTTTAAATATTTTTCTCCGTCACATTAATCTTGCAGAATAATTTTCAAAAACATTTGATGTTATTTAATTTTCAAAAACATTTGATGATCAATCAAAATTGCAATGATGAATACTAAACTAAGAGAAATCAAAATAAATAAATTATGATGTTATTGAGCCCCAAAATCTATAACCATAATCTTAGAACTCCATCTTAATAACTGATGTAGTTTTGAATTATTTTTAAATAAAAAAATGGTTCTTCTACTCTGTTATCCTAGACAAAATTGAATATTTACATCGAAAATATGGGTTTTATCTATCCACCCACAACCTTATCAGATCTATCTTGTAGATCCAAACTTTCTCATTCAGATTTCAATCGAATCCCTAATTTTTCAAACTTAAATCAAAATCAAAACCGCATTTTTTCCTCTTTCTTGACATATGGATAACTATACCATGATTACCCTCGATTTTCTACTTGATTGTTATGTTCGATCGATAACTCGTGTGCATGAATATGGTTAAGACAAGGTGAGGAAAAAATAAGAGAAAGATTGCTCAAAAGAAAGAAGTTACTCAAAATGGAGAGAAGAAAAATCTTCGGTTCAGAATGATGACGAAATCAGATGGAGGATGTCCTTTTTGTCGAACGAAGTGAAGAAGAATGAGATAAAGATGAATGAAGTACAAGCCGACGAAGTACAACCTCTTAAACAACACTACAACTTCTGAGAATATACTCCCCGCTGACAGAGTATAAGCAAAAAATAAAGTTATTGACGAGATGATTTATCCATGAAGGTTTGATAACGCTAGATGGTTTGACTCATCCGTCACCAGGGTTGAAAAGAAATGGTTTAAGAAACATCCATAGTTCAAACACATTTTTCATATGCAAAGGGAAAAAAACCAAAAGGTTATGGGCATGTGGATGCTCCTTCTCCGAACATCATGCATCAAAAAAAAGAAAGCTTGCTTCGTCATAAATAGTGTTCCTATCCGCTATGGTATAAAAGAACACTCATTGGTATCGGGATTAGGTTGTCGCAACTATCCACTTGTTTTTAATAAAGCGGGCAATGATTACTATGTGAAAAAGCATTTTAGGGGGAATAAAACAATTAGACATGAGAATGTGAAAAATGCTAGAGGAAATGGTAAGAGAAATCGTTCCTAAATCTAAACCCTTAATTTGAAAACTCCACTTTATAAAGTGATTTTAGTTTTGAATTACTTTTAAATAAAAAAATGGTTCCTTTATTGTGTTATCTTAGAAAACATTGAATATTTACATAGAAAACATGGGTTTTACCCGCTCAACCAAAGACTTATTAGATCTAACGAGAAGACGCAACTTTCTCATTCATATTGTAATTGAATCCTTAATTTTTCAAACTCAAATCAAAATCAAAACCGCGATTTCTCTTCTTTCTTGAAATAGGGTTAAATAAAGCATGACTACCCTTGATTTTCTACTTGATTGTTGTGTTCGATCGATAACTAGTGTGCAAAAGGTGGTAAAGACAAGGTGGAGAAACAATAAGAGAAAGATAGCTCGAAAGGAAGGAGTTACTCAAGATGGAGAGAGGGAGCAATCTCCGGTTCAGAATGATGAGAAAGTCGGAAGGAGTGAAGAAGAAAGAGAGAGCCACCAATCCGTGGTTCGAAATGATGACAACGGGTGATCTCCAATTCAAGAAGACGGAAGGAGTGAAGAAGAGAGCGAAAGAGATATGGATGAGGGAAGTGAAGAAGATCTCGAAGAAGAGAGTAGGCGATGTCTGGTTCAATACGGTGATGAGGATGAGGAGGATGTCCCCCATGTCGAACGAAGTGAAGATGAAGGAGGAACACAAACTGACAGAGTACAACCTTGGAAAATTTACTTCCCGCCGAAAGAGTATGAAAAGAAAAATAAGTTATCGAAGAAGTGTTTTATCCACGAAGTTTTGACAACACTAGATTGTTTGACTCATCCCCTAACTAAAGTTGAAAGGAAATGATTAGAGGAACACTCACAGTTCAAGAAAATTTTCCACATGCCAAGGGAAAATAACCACAAGATTGTGAGAATGTGAATGCTCATTCTTCGAACAACATGCATAGAAAAAAAAAAGTTTGGTTCATCATAAATGGTGTTTCCGTCTGCTATGTTATGAAAGGAACATGTCTTGATTCTGAGATTAGACTGCCACAACTATCCATTTGATTTTAATAACGCGGGCAGTGGGGACTTTGTGAAGAAGCATTTTAGGGGCATAAAATAATTAGACGTGAAGACGTGAAAAACAAAACTAGAAAAAATAGTACTAACAAAACGTTCTCGATCAAGGTTGAAGATAGTGGTCGTTTACTTCTTATCCGACATTTTTATAGTGTAGAAAAAGACTGGAGAAGATGCTACCCTTGTGGAACCATTCTTTCTAAAGGCGGTGGATGATCTTAAGTTTTGTAAAAAATTTCCTTGGGGGAGAGTGTCATTTGATCGCATGGTAGGAGAGATCGAGCACATGATGACTCACTTTGGAGGTTCCAGGTTTCTGTATTTCTGTAAAGGAGGATGTATTATGGCCGGTTCCAGGTTTTTGTATTTATGTAAAGGTTAGTAAAAATTATTTGAGGTATTGGTCATTGTTATTAGTTCTTATAATTTAAGCTAACTATGTATAACTATATGTGTGTTGTGTAACTTTTAGCATTTAAGGGAATTCCAAAATTAAGGAAATTTTTTTGAGAAGATTATCTAGACACATCCGTAAATTGTCCTCAAATGTGCAAGAAAATGTTCAAGAAAGACAAAATAAAATGGATTCCTCTTTTGAAAATAAATAAACAACTTGGTACAACGATGGTGAGTTATCCTACTTATCTTAGTTATCTTTTAAATTTGAATTATTTTGGGTTGTTATGTTTTTAATATTTTTTGTTATTTATGCTCGTAGGATATTGATAGTATCTTAGCAATTACAGACGAAGAAAACTCTCTTCTAGCTGAAATCACGGAAGAAGATGACGACGATGATAAGTATGATATCATTGTCAACAGTTGGATGCGGTGGTTTCATAAAGGTATATCCATTTCGTTTAAAGAAATGTACAACCAAAATGTGGCTTCCCAATTAGGAGAGGAACCTAAGGATGCGGTGAACGAGGAAATAACCGCTAACAAAACCAGCAATGTTCGATCCTTTATAGCACTAACAAAACCCGCAAAGTCGGAAAAAAATATTTGAGTTATGTTATCAACATGCATGAATGACATTACACAACAAAACTTATGATGACTACCTAGAACTCCACTCATGTTATAACGTTTGAACTCTAAAAATATCACGGTTCATCAAAGAGTGAGAATACATATTCCACCTTTGTTGATGTGTATTTTTTATGCTAAAAATTTGATGACGTGTTTTAATGACTCAATTTTATGGTTTTAAGATTAAATTTTTAAGCTGATTTGTCATTTCCAGAATGCTCTAAAAGTTGATGTGTCAATTGGAGAGTAATCCACTCTTTTATTATTCTATCACATAACTTACAAGTGTATGTACCTAATATTTTGATTCGATTCCAGTTTGGGTATTCAACTTCAGATATTATACCAAAGTTATATTCGTGTGTGCAATAAAGTGAAGGTAATTTGAATTACCTAATCAAATATTTATTAGTATTTTTTTATATTCAACTAAAAACTGAATTTATAAAAAAAATTATTAGGATAAAACATGTGTTTAAAATTCGTGAATTTGTGGGCCTCATAGAAAATGAAGCGGACGAGACACTAATTATTTCACTTTTGAAAACTTGCAGTCTAACAGCAGCTGAGATAAAGATAAATTGTGAAAACATAAACTGTAAGGTGAGTTTGTGGTCTTCACGGAAAATGAAGTGGACGAGACACCAATTATTTCACTTTTGAAAACTTACGGTCCAATAGCAGCTGAGATAAAGATAAATTGTGAAAACATAAAGTATAAGTTGAGTAAATTATATTATTTAAAATAAATAATTTAATAATTATTAGCTTTTTTAATCATGTTGATTTATTAATTTAGAATAAAATTTATTTTGGACCAAAAAACCTTAAAGGATTAGAAAACCATGTAGTTTTACTTGTGGAGGTTTGGAACCCAAGATGGTATCCATTATTTCGAATTGCAAAATTTTTAGAGCGCCGACTGAAGATATAATGGTTTTGGAAAGTTAACCAGAAAAATTAGTTTGGCTAAATGAGAGAAATCCTTGATACTAAGCTACATATATACAAAGGTATATAAACTCTTCTATTTACAATTATAATTTTATTTGTACAGCTTCTTGACGAAGTGTTTGCTCCGAACAGATAAAAAATCAAGATAAAAATTATGTACAAAAATTGCAATACAAAAAAAAGTTAAACAAATTCATTTTATAAAACTAATATTCACAAATTCAAATTGTGATTAATGAATACTGTACAAAATTTATTTCAAAAAATTGACACACTTTATTCAAATTATATATTTTGGCATGATATTTAACTAATAAACGTTTTAAATAGAAGATAATTATCATTTCACTATACTCAATTAAGTTGGAAAAACATAGCATTAACTTCATCATTGAAAAACGAAAATAATCTTCATGATAGTTGATACATTTCTATTAAGATATCGTTAATGAAAATTTTGTAAAAAAATGCAGTACCCAAAAAGTTAAATGAGTTCATTTTAAAAAATGATATTCATAAATTTTGATAGGATTAATGAATTCAGTTATTGCACCAAATTTATTTCTAAAAGTTGACACACATTATTCAGATTATCTTCTTTTGGCATGATATTTATGTCGGCCAATTTTATTTGGTCCTAACATCTGATCAAACTACAAAAAACTATGGCGTTGTGCTTTATACATCATGAAATATTTATATTAGATTTTATAAAAGTTTTTTACCAATTCACCAACAATTTATTGTGTATCCTTGTTTGGTTTATAGTTTTATAAGTAACAAACTTTCATGAGAACATCTCCAGTAACATCACATATACCTTTGTAATTAAATGTATTTTAAATATGAATCTTACATAATTAAAAATATTTATCGAATATTTATGAATAACTATGAATTTAGCGGTACTTTGAAAATTTTGGGAACAATTACCAAGTATTACAGACATTGTCGATAAGACCGATAATCTAATCACCAGTAATATAACCAGCCAAAGCGTTGTTTTATATTTAGATTGTTGTAAGACTTCTGTCAAATAGCGCTCAAATCTAGAATACCAACACATTAAATAATTCATTCTTCGCCGCAAGAGAAAATACTTACCCTCTAATTTCACCTCACAAGGTAAATCGAAGTGATTCTTTGGGTTTTGAATAGAAAGTTGGAAAAGAAATTGAGAAGAATATCTGAATTTTTAGGATTTTGATAAAGTCTTACAATAATCTAAATATTCGCCAGCAAATTACATCGAACAAAAGATATTAAGGCTGCTTACTTTGCTTCCTCCACATATTTTCCCATCACAACAACTTTCTGTTTACTTTCCCCTCCTCCTCCATTGCTAACACTCAATCCTGAAGCTCTACCTTCTTCTCTGGGACATGTGTGGACATTTCTTTCTTTCTGATGTAAAGCTGAATCGATTTGGGTTCATTTAGAATTGGAGGCGAATCAATTTGGAAACGTAGCACAAGACGAAACATTTCAGGAAGATAAGTTTTAGAAGAAAAATGGCAGGTGGATCAAATACATGATGACATGTTTGATTAAGTGATTTAATTGGTTGTTTTAATAAGAGAAATAGTTGAGGTGTCATCTCCAGAGAGCTTTTAAAAGCTGAGTTGTCGCACTCTAGAGAGAGAACCTTATTATTATTATATATATAATTGTTAATGATTTTGAAATTGTGGTGAAGTTTCAAAGTAATGGAACATATTAGATATCAACTCAAGTATTATAGTAAATTTCAATCATTTTCTGCGTTGTCCTCCAATAATATTGTTGCTATGTAATATAAACGCTATTTGTGTAATATCAATAGGGAAAGAAAAATCATGTGCACCGCCGGCTTAAACCTTTTTGGGGCCCTGGGGCAAATGTAAAATTATACAATCATATGTAAGACTCAAACACATAACTGGAAAAATAATTAAATGGTATTAGAAGCATTTTACCTGAAACGTAACTAATACATCAAAGATATCGTCTTGTGCTTAACACTCCTTACAAGCAACAAACGTATCTGCATTCCAAAAAGACAAACACTCACAGAAAATGATTTTTCGAGCTTTACTAGATGCAAAATCATGGATAATAGTTTCAGAATCAATGCTCTCTAGTATATCTTTTTCGATGCATAAAATAGCTAAACCATTTAACCTTTCTTGAGACATCGAAGACCGTAAATAATTTTTCAATAACTTCAACTTTGAAAAGCTTCTCTCCGCCGAAGCGACAGTCACATGTATAGTTAAAAGGATACGATATGCAATGGAAACATTAGGATAACAACCCACATTCTCAACAAACTCAAGAACATCACTAGGTTCCATAGGCACATTAGGTAAAGTCGATTGCAACACTCTCAATT
>WJSH01000374.1:37081-55912 GCA_009757365.2 Lepidium campestre | reverse complement strand
TTACCAAAAGTGCAGAATCAGAAGTTGCAACATGAAAATACCATTGTTGATCTCGGCGAACTTGCGAGTCGCTTCCTCATTTCCTTGATTCTTGTCGGATTGATACTTCAAAGCGAGTTTCTTATAAGCTCTCTTCATCTGTTCGTCAATTGCACCTTTCTGCCCCATAAACATGGGTAAACAACTGCAGGGAAAAGTTATTTTCTCCTTCCTTTCTGCCAATTTTCAGAGTCCGAGATGCATGAAGGTTTACCGGAATACAAGTTGGGAGAATGAATCCAGAAGATATCAATCAAACGATCTTAAAAGATCAATTAGATGGGCACTGACTTGTATTGATCAATTAAACAAAAGCTAAGGCAAAACATTTTATGGAGAGACTACATGGTTTTAGTACCGTTCTCCACTTTGCTTTTATATATATAATTTGAAACATTAAAGCTTTGTGTGGTTTTTTTTTTAAAAAAAACCTAAATTTTGTATGTTTGGAATATTGTTTTCCACTTTTACCGGAAAAAAAGAAAGAAATATTGTTTTCCTCAAAGAAATATTGTTTTCCTCATCTAAGATGTGTTAAAGTGGGTAGGGGGTTATGGAAAGTAAATCCTGATAAGGACTTTAAAAACGAAATGCGGCTCTGTTCTTTTACCACTTTCTCCAACCAAGACGGGTCCAATTTGATAGCCACTGAAACTGAAGATAAGACAAATCTCAAATTGCAAACTAATCTGTAATAAGAATCTGACATTTATTAAACAGAAACATCTCGTTATTTTGCTCCAATCAATAATTGTCTTTGTTCTCTCATTGCTTGCTCAAGTTTCTGATGACATATGGAAGTATTCCTCCATGGTTGAAGTATTCCAATTCCACCTGAGTATTTTGTTTCACCATTGTTAGTTGGTTCATATCGAAACACTTTCTTTTGAAAGATTGGAGTATTTGTTTTTACCTCTGTGTCGAAACGGACTATGCAAGTGAATGATTTTCCGTTGTCGGTAGTGACGGTAACATCTTGGCCAGGTCTTATCTCTGAGATGTTGGTTGGGAGATGGATCGTGTAGCGTTCATGACCCGTCAATCCAAGGGTGTCTGCATCTTCTCCAGACTTAAAGCACAGTGGAATGATTCCCATTCCGACTAAGTTGCTTCGGTGAATCCTCTCAAAACTCTTTGCAATCACAGCTTTAACTCCCTGATAATCCAAAAAACCTTTTGCTTCAGGTAAAACAGTCTAGAAGACGGGTTTACACGGAAAAAAAGAGAGAGAAGCTGTTCTAAACCTGTAGCATTGGTCCCTTGGCAGCCCAATCACGTGAGCTACCACTTCCATACTCAGCTCCAGCCAGAATAATTGTGTTCTCTCCAGATTTCTTGTACCTCTGATACATTAGACATAATGATAAGGAGACATTAGATGTGATTAACTAACAGTCAGTCAGTAAACAAATTTCATTAAGAAAAAACAAACCATGGCTGCGTCGAACACTGAGAGCTTCTCTCCAGATGGAATGTGTACAGTCTTAGGGCCAACTTCTCCATTCAAGAGCTTGTTAACAATACGTATATTAGCAAAAGTGCCTCTGGCCATTATTTCATCATTACCACGACGGCTTCCATATGAGTTGAAGTCCCTTCGGTCAACACCACGTTCAAGGAGAAACTTTGCAGCGGGACTGTCTTTGTGGATGGACCCAGCTGGAGAAATGTGATCAGTGGTGATACTGTCCCCAACGTTGAGCAAACAGTAAGCATCCTTCACACTGTGTGGACCTGGAGGATCCATGGTCATGTCCTTGAAGTATGGAGGCTCGTGAATGTAAGTCGATTTGGGATCCCATGAGTAGAGAGCATTTTCAGGAACAGACAGCTCATTCCACATGGGGTTCCCCTTGGTGATTGACTCATATGTTGCTCGGAACATGTCAGGCAAAACACTGGATTGAACAACCTGATCCATATGTCAAAAAACTAGTTTAACATTTGTTTACCAAAAGGAGGTTTTGTTCTCTGGCTACAAATTGTATGTATATACCTCAGCAATTTCCTCAGTGGTTGGCCAGATATCCCTTAAGAAAACATCCTTTCCATTCTTTCCAGTGCCAATAGGCTCCTTTTCAAAATCGATGTTAACCTGGAAAATGATAAAATGGAATAATAAACTACCAATAATATGATGATGGGTCGTATAAGTTGAACTTTGACAAGTTTCCGAAATTTATTACCGTGCCAGCAAGAGCATAGGCAACAACCAAAGGAGGAGATGCAAGGTAGTTGGCTCTTGTTAGTGGATGAACACGCCCCTCAAAGTTCCTGTTTCCAGAAAGCACAGCAGCTGCCACAATGTCTAACAACAAGCACAACAAATTTTGAATACAATCAACCATACATATATATAAGACGAATCTAAAGGATGAAGGTTTACAAAGTAAATTTAGTTGTGAATACCATTTTCCGTAATAGCAACTCCCACTGATTCATTAAGTTCTCCAGAATTCCCAATGCATGTTGTACAGCCGTAGCCGACAACATTAAAACCCTGTTGATTCAGATATTCTTGCAGTCCACTGTATAAGAGTATAATGTACACTTAATTATTCCCCACAAAAGAAAGAATCGAACCTTTAACAACGAAGAATCTGAAAATTGACTACGACATACCTCTTTGATAAGTATTTTGTAACAACTCCTGAGCCAGGCGCAAGACTTGTCTTTATCCAAGGCTTAACCTAGAGAGGCAAGATTTTAATAAAGGATCAGAAAAACGTAAAGGCATCAAACAGATGTCTAGTTTGATCTTGTGAAACCAACCTGTAGGCCAAGATCACAAGCCTTTTTCGCAACAAGACCAGCACCAAGCATGACACTGGGATTTGATGTATTAGTACAGCTTGTGATCGCAGCAATCACCACACTTCCATGTTTGAGCTCAGCTTGTTCTCCGTTGAACGAAAAATTTGCCACTTTTTCTTGTGCCTCTTTAGGTATTGCGAAACCCTGTAGAGAATGTGGCCACAAATCAGATATAAACAGTGGAATCCACAGTGAGTACGAACAAGCCAGTACATACAGAGCGAGTGGATGCTTATAAAAAAAGATTAGACCTGCACATAAAAAAGCTTTTTGTTACATACCTTGAACCCAACTTTATTGTCGAGACATGAAAGCCAGTCAGCTTTCATTTCCTTCAAAGGAACACGATCATGTGGCCTGCAAAAAAGATATCAATAGTATAGTCGTGCTAAATTAATCAGAAAAAAAGTTAGTAACTACAAACTCCAACAGGACCCATACCGTTTTGGTCCAGAAATGCAAGGTTCAACATCATCCAGGTTCAGTTCTAGATATGCCGAGTACACCCGCTCTTGCTGAGGCTGAAATAATTCATAGAGCAAAAAAAGTCAAATAAGACCAGAAAGGAGATGAAAAACAAAAAAAAAAACATGTAAAACGATAAGACTGATCTACCTCATTGTAGTCAACAAACATATTATTTGCCCGAAGATATGCTTCAATCATGGCCACCTGCCATGAAAGTATTGTATCAGATCATGTATCTAAATAATATACATAGAAGGAATTTTAAAGCCAAACACTCACTGTCTCAGCGCTTCTTCCAGTCAATTTGAGATACTGTAGAGTAACATGATCCACAGGAAAGAAGCCCATGGTTGCACCATACTCAGGAGACATATTGGCTATTGTGGCCCTATCAGCTAGGGACAACCCACTCATACCATCGCCTAAGAAAAAAAAAAGACTTCATCATGCTCCAACAAACACATGCCTATTAAAAAGGAGCAAAACATTTCAAGGTTCAGAGAGAAATATAATACCATAGAACTCAACAAACTTTCCAACAACGCCATGCTTCCTCAGTATTTGAGTTACTGTTAGAACCAAATCAGTAGCTGTTACACCATTATGCATTTTTCCAGACAGTTTGAATCCAACAACACCAGGCAACACCATACTCATGGGCTGTCAAAGCAAAAGAGTTATCAGTAGAATAAAAGATAAGTAAAATACAATTCGGAGTAGGAGTCATAAAATATAATGATCTAATCTACATTCAATATAGTAGTCTCCAGATTCATCAAAATAAGATGTGGGTAATGTTAATGATAAATGATTTTACCTGGCCAAGCATAGTTGCCTCAGCTTCAATGCCTCCAACTCCCCATCCTGCAACTCCCAAACCATCAATCATAGTTGTATGTGAATCGGTTCCGACCACACTGTCTGGATAGAGAACGCCTTGGGTATTGAACACAACTCTTCCAAGGTATTCCAAATTGACCTGAATTTTTATATGGGTTAATTAAGACCAAATCGACACAGAATCCCAAGATAAACAATAGAAGATAATAAATGAAAACAACTGTTCATTACACTGAAAACATGAGGTTGAAAAGGATATAATATCAATGCCGTTACAGGTTTAGAAACAAAATATGGAAATGTAAACTGCAGAAAATTACCTGATGCACAATACCAGAGCCAGGAGGCACAACAAGCATGTTCTGGAACGCAGTAGAACCCCATTTGAGGAAAGCAAACCTTTCCTTGTTCCTTTGGAACTCAAGCTCCATATTTGCTTGCACTGCATTCTCAGATCGAGCGACATCAACTTGAACTGAGTGGTCAATAACAAGATCCACCGGAACCTGGGAAAAATGGGCTTTGTAAGGGTAGAAGCCTAAGCTAAACAAATTGCATCTATCTGCGGAAACTAAAAAAAAAAGTACCAAAGGGTTGATCTTGTTTGAATCACTGCCCAGCTTGTTCATGGCATCACGCATGCAAGCAAGGTCAACAACAGCTGGGACTCCAGTAAAGTCCTGCCATAAAACAAGGAAAAAATGGTTAAGATTATGGAAACAAATAAGACACAATTCATTTTGGCAATTCCTAAACTGATACCAAATGTTACCTGAAGAAGAACACGAGCTGGCTTGAATGGAATCTCGACTTGTTTAGGAGATGTCTTTTCCCAGTCAATGATCTTTTCAACATCGTCCTTAGTGACTTGAAAGTTGTCACAATTACGAATAGCAGATTCAAGAAGAATCCTGATAGAGTAAGGCAGTTTATCTGCAACACAACGAAATAAAAATAGAGCACTCCTCTTAAATTTTGGTCCTTTATTCCTCTGCTATTCAATCAAATGGTTCACAGAGATATTCAAATTCATACCAATCCGTGGATCATTCAGAGCAGGCAAACTGTAAAATTTTCCGAATTCGCCACCATCAGGCTTAGGAAGAGTAGTGAAGATCCCCTTAAACGGATGCTCCGAAGCTAAAACAATACGAAGACAAACATCATTTTACTTAATCAGAAAACTGTTACTAATCACACAACTCTCAAATTTTTCCAGCAGATTAAGATCGAGAAAATTCAAGCTAGATCCATCCAATCGAAAAAGAAACTTACCCATGGAAGAGACAATCCTCTCGAATCGATCGAAGACAAGAGAAACAGATTTTATCTGATTACTCAATCGAAACGAGATCGTCTAGAGTGAGAGCAAGCGAAATGGTAGCAAAAGACCTTCGACAGAGAAGAGAGTAAGACGCTGCTATTGGATCTATGACTTTTTAAATTATAAAAGGTAAATCAAGATTTTTAATGATTGTTCACACTCAGATTAAAGAATAAAGAGCTTTGTAAATATCGAAATTATTTTCAAAATATTGCATAAAACTTTATATTATATTCGGTGATTTTTTTTGTCGTTGTTACTACAAAGGTGGTTTGCATGATATGAGTTGTGTCACGAGGACAAACCATTTCTTTTGGATTCTGGACAGATTTTTTATAATTGCCTAGTGGTTCTAAGACCAAAAATAGTGATTCACGTAAACAGATTAGGATTTGGCCAACTAAAGGGCTACACGCTTGGGTTTATTTAGATCCATGGTATAAAAACATTTTTCTCCTATATAGTTCATGTATGGGATTTAGGGATAATTTGATTGAATATCATCTAGGTTTAAGATCTTGTTTTAGGCTAATTCTACTTAGCTTGAATTTAGTTCTAGTAATGTCTTCTATTTGGGAGAGATTTGTCTCTCAAAGAATCTCCATGTTGGAGATGTATTTTCAAAACTCAAGACTTTTATGTTTAAAGAGCCTCCTCATCCTCATGTGTTCACCTACCCTCTGTGGCTATAGAATCAGGAAGACTTCCGAATCCTTTCAAGCTTTCGGTTTGCATTTCAACAATTTATTCAAGTTTCCAGTGCGTCTGTGTTGTCTCCGCCTGGTGATTCTATCTTCTACTTACACGCATGGACGGATCCAAAAATTATATTTGTTGGGGGCAAATGTATAATGTAATAATAATATGGGCATCTTTTAAATTTGACAACAAAATTACACTAAAATTTATATATATATATAAAAAATTACACTAAAAATTATGTAAAAGAAAAAGAATCGGTAGTGACAACTGCTCCCACCTTGGTAAATGTAGATCCGTCCATGCTTACACGTTTTAGGTTTATGCGTTGTATGGTTTATGTTGTTTTTTATGTGGTTGTATTCCAAAACTTTAATCTAATGAAGGAAGTTTAGTGAAAAAAAGTAATCTAGCTTGCTTAGCTAATCTATCAGTTATTACATTGCATTGTCTCTTGACATGACAAAATATGTATCCCTTTCATTTAGCAAAACTTCTCATGTCTTGGATATACTTAGAGAGCAGATGTGTGAGAGGTGGTTGTTGATCCCATACATGCTTTGAATCCAGGCAAAATAAGATATTATAGTTTAAAATTGAAAATATTTGGACTGCATTAAGTACTAATTTGGCTTCAACTTTAGAGAAACTAGCAGTGGCATGCTGACAAGTGACAACTTTGACTCCAAACTATAGTTTGATTGGGTATATTACAGAAGACCCAACCTATGCTTATGGTATGTGAATAGTGATTCCACGAAACATCTGTGTAACATTTATATTGATAATTTAGTGTTAAATTGGAGAGATTACCAGGTATATGTGATGTTCTTGGCTGGAGATGCACGTTGATGAAATGTTTTGTTGATCAGATTGATTTGTAGAGGTCCAAGCAAGTGCATTTGCAATGGATTTAGTAATGATATTAGGAAAGAAGAACTGCTTGCTTTGATAAATTGGAGAATTTTGTAACTTCCAAATTCGCCAAAGAAGAAAGGGGAATAGATGGTGCTCTTCAACATCTGGATTAGTTGTAAGAAAGTGAGAGATTGTTGTATTAAGCATAGATTGTTGAAGTGTTGTGCATGTGAGAGTACGAAGTGGTGCTAGTTCTCAGATTTCTTGGGAAATTATGCAGTGATTAGTAGTTTCTGGTGCTTCCCCACATCTTGGACATAGATCATTTGACATGAGCTTCCTTCTTTTGAAGTTGATGAAAACTGGCAAGGCATTATGAAGATTTATCCATAGGAAGAGTTTAAGGCAGACTCGATCTGTTAGAATAATAATAGAGTAGAGTTATTATAATTTGGGAGGGAACTAAGTGTTGAAGTGATTCCAACTGTTGTGTGTGGCCATGATGGTGTATCAGTGAGGTTTTGAGGACTAAGATAAAGCCCTTTAATGAGTTTGTTAATCTTGTTAACTGATATGATTTTCTAGTGTTGTAAAGTGCATCCCAACGAGAAGAAAACCATACTATAAAGTATTGTATCAATGGCTCACCCACTTTCATGATATGGTGGCAACAACAAGTCTGTGCACAACAAGGATTAATAGTGATGCTCACATTCAAGTTAACTATAAGACAAGAGGGAAAGCAAAATTATGATGATGCTTTTGGCGGAAAAAACTTCGACGAAAGAACAAACTACATGGCATTAAGTTCCGAAACATGAATATCAATTTCGAGTTGATCAAAAGCATGTAAGTCTCTCAAAAGAGTTTCAAATATTCGATTTTATTGCTTTCCAAAAAAAAATAATATTCAGCCCTTGCAGGTTTGCGATACTTGAAAGCCACTAAAAGCTGTAGAAAAGACAAATCTGAAATTGCAGAGTTCACTTACCTTTGCACCTATCCTCGACAGACTTTTTCTGCCTTATAAACATCTGATATTTTATTAAACAAATTAAATCTCTTTATTTTTGCTCCGAATTGATCGTCTTTTTTGGTTCTTTCATTATTGCTTGCTCAAGTTTCTGATAACATATGGAAGGATTCCTCCATGATTAAAGTATTCCAATTCAACCTGCATATTTGTTTCACCATTATTATTACTTCACATTCAAATGTTTTCTTCACCAAAATGTTTTGAAGATTGGAAGTAATTTGGTTACCTCTGTGTCGAAACGGACTGTGCAAGTGAAAGATTTTCCGTTGTCAGTAGTGACAGTAACATCTTGGCCAGGTTTTATCTCTGAGATTTTAGTTGGGAGATGGATGGTGTAGCGCTCGTGGCCTGTCAAACCAAGGGTGTCTGCATCTTCTCCAGACTTAAAGCATAGCGGAACGATTCCCATTCCGACTAAGTTACTTCGGTGAATTCTCTCGAAACTCTTTGCAATCACAGCTTTAACTCCCTGACAATTCAAAACTATTTGATTCAGAAAAAAACAGTCTAAAAGATGGGTTTATGGGGAAAAGAAGAAGAGAGAAGCGGGTTTTATACCTGTAGCATTGGTCCCTTGGCAGCCCAATCACGTGAGCTACCGCTTCCGTACTCGGCTCCAGCCAGAATAATTGTGTTATCTCCAGCTTCCTTGTACCTCTGATACATTAGATAAAGAGACATTAGATGTGATCAACTAACAGTCCGTAAATAAATTTTATCAAGAAAAACAAACCATGGCTGCGTCGAACACTGAGAGCTTCTCTCCAGATGGAATGTGAACAGTCTTGGGGCCAACTTCCCCATTCAAGAGCTTGTTAACAATACGGATATTAGCAAAAGTGCCTCTAGCCATTATTTCATCATTCCCACGGCGACTTCCATATGAGTTGAAATCCTTACGGTCAACACCACGCTCAAGGAGAAACTTTGCAGCGGGACTGTCCTTGTGGATGGACCCAGCTGGAGAAATGTGATCAGTGGTAATACTGTCCCCAAAGTTGAGCAAACAGTAAGCATCCTTCACGCTGTTTGGACCTGGAGGATCCATGGTCATGTCCTTGAAGTATGGAGGCTCGTGAATGTAAGTGGATTTGGGATCCCAGGAGTAGAGACTATTTTCAGGAACAGAAAGCTCATTCCACATGGGGTTACCCTTGGTGATTGACTCATATGTTGCTCGGAACATGTCAGGCAAAACACTGGATTGAACAACCTGATCCATATGTCACGAGACTAGTTTAACATTTGTGCACCAGAAGAAGGTTTTGTTCTCTGGTTATAAATTGTATGTACATACCTCAGCAATTTCCTCAGTGGTTGGCCAGATATCCCTTAGGAAGACGTCCTTGCCATTCTTTCCAGTGCCAATAGGTTCCTTTTCAAAGTCGATGTTAACCTGCAAAATAATAAAAAGGAATGATAAATTACCAATATGATGTGATGGGTCGTGTAAGTTGAACTTTGACTAGCTCCCAAGATTTATTACCGTGCCAGCAAGAGCATAGGCAACGACCAAAGGAGGAGATGCAAGGTAGTTGGCTCTTGTTAGTGCATGAACACGCCCCTCAAAGTTCCTGTTTCCAGAAAGCACAGCAGCCGCCACAATGTCTAACAAGCCCAACAAGTTTAAGAAACAATTAGCCACATATATATCTAATAGTAATATAAAGGATGAAGGTCCAAAGTAGATTCAGTAATGAATACCATTTTCGGTAATAGCAGCTCCCACTGATTCATTAATTTCTCCAGAATTCCCAATGCATGTAGTACAGCCGTAGCCGACAATATTGAAACCCTGTTGATTCAGATATTCTTGCAGTCCACTGCATGAGAGGATAATGTACACTTAATTTTTCCCCACAAAATAAAGAATAGAACCTTTTAACAACAAAGAACTTCAAAATTACTACGGCATACCTCTTTAATAAGTATTTTGTAACAACTCCTGAGCCAGGCGCAAGACTTGTCTTTATCCAAGGCTTAACCTAGATAGGCAAGTTTTGATGAAGGATCAGAAAAACGTAAAGGTATCAGATAGATGTCTAGTTTTCTCTTGTGAAACCAACCTGTAGGCCAAGGTCACAAGCCTTTTTCGCAACAAGACCAGCACCAAGCATGACACTGGGATTTGATGTATTAGTACAGCTTGTGATCGCAGCAATCACCACACTTCCATGTTTGAGCTCAGCTTGTTCTCCGTTGAACGAAAAATTTGCCACTTTTTCTTGTGCTTCTTTAGGTATTGCGAAACCCTGTGGACAATGTGGAAATAAGTTAAATTTAAACAGTGGAATCCACAATGAACACCAACAGCCAGTACATAGACCACGTAGATGCTTATATGAAATTAGACCTATACATTAGAAAGCCTTCAGTTACATACCTTGAACCCAACTTTACTGTCTAGACATGAAAGCCAGTCCGCTTTCATTTCCTTCAAAGGTACACGATCATGTGGCCTGCAAAGAAGATATCAATAATTTGGTCGTGATCAACAAATCAGAAACTAAGCTTAGTGAATACGAAAACCAACAGGACCCATACCGTTTTGGTCCAGAAATGCAAGGTTCAACATTATCCAAGTTCAGTTCTAGATATGACGAGTAAACCCGCTCTTGCTGAGGCTGAATTTATTCAAAAAGAAAAAAATCAAATAAAAACCAGAAACGAGATGAAAATCTAAGAACCCAAAACATGTAAAAGGATAAGGCTGAATTACCTCATTGTAGTCAACAAACATATTGTTGGCCCGAAGATATGCTTCAATCATGGCCACCTGCCATGAAAGTATTGTATTAGACCAGATATTCAAATAATACACATAGAAGGTATCCAAAGCTGAACACTCACCGTTTCATCACTTCTTCCAGTCAATTTGAGATACTGTAGAGTAACATGATCCACAGGGAAGAATCCCATGGTTGCACCATACTCAGGAGACATATTAGCAATTGTGGCCCTGTCAGCTAGGGACAATGCACTCATACCATCGCCTAAGAAAAAAAAAGACTTCATCATGCTCCAACAAACACATGCCTATTAGAAAGGAGCAAAACATTTCAAAGTTCAAAGAGAAATAGAATACCATAGAACTCAACAAACTTTCCAACAACGCCATGCTTCCTCAGTATTTGAGTTACTGTTAGAACCAAATCAGTAGCTGTTACACCATTACGCATTTTTCCAGACAGTTTGAAACCAACAACACCAGGCAACACCATACTCATGGGCTGTCCAAGCAAAAAGAGTTATCAGTAGAAGATAAATAGAATACAACTCTACCAAATTGGATCAAGAGTCCTAAGATATAGTGATCTAATCAATATTCAATAAAGCAGTCTCCAGATTCACCAATATAAAATGTGGATACTGTTAATGATCAATAATTTACCTGGCCAAGCATTGTTGCCTCAGCTTCAATGCCTCCAACTCCCCATCCTGCAACTCCCAAACCATCAATCATAGTTGTATGTGAATCGGTTCCTACCACACTGTCAGGGTAGAGAACGCCTTGGGTATTGAACACCACTCTTCCAAGATATTCCAAATTGACCTGAATTTTCAATTTGGGTTTAATTGAGACCAAATGGACACAAAATCCCGAGATAAATAATAGAAGATAATAAATGACAGCAACCTTTCACTACAATGAAAACATGAGGTTGAAAAGGATATTCTATCAATGCTACTACCGGCTTAGAAACAAAATATGGACTTGTACAATGCAGAAAAATTACCTGATGCACAATACCAGAGCCAGGAGGCACAACAAGCATGTTCTGGAACGCAGTAGAACCCCATTTGAGGAAAGCAAACCTCTCCTTGTTCCTCTGGAACTCAAGCTCCATATTTGCTTGCACTGCGTTCTCAGATCGAGCAACATCAACTTGAACTGAGTGGTCAATTACAAGATCCACCGGAACCTGGGAGAAATTGTCAATGTAAGAATAGAAGCCTAAGCTATACGAATTGCATCTATCTGCGGAAAATCACAAAAAAAAAATGTACCAAAGGGTTAATTTTGTTTGAATCACTGCCCAGCTTGTTCATGGCATCACGCATGCAAGCAAGGTCAACAACAGCTGGGACTCCAGTAAAGTCCTGCCATAAAACAACAAAAAAAAATGGTTAAGAGCATGAAAACAATTAAGACACAATTCATTTTAGCATTTCCTAAATTGAAACCAAAGGGTACCTGAAGAAGAACACGAGCTGGTTTGAATGGAATCTCAACTTGTTTAGGAGATGTCTTTTCCCAGTCAATGATCTTCTCAACATCGTCCTTGGTGACTTGGAAGTTGTCACAATTACGAATAGCAGATTCAAGAAGAATCCTGATAGAGTAAGGTAGTTTATCTGCAACACAACGAAATAAAAATAGAGCAGTCCTCTTAGATTTTGGTCCTTTGCAACTTATTACTCAACTGCTCAATCAAATGGTTCTTCATAAAGCTATTCAAATTCATACCTATCCGTGGATCACTTAGAGCAGGCAAGCTGTAGAATTTTCCGAATTCGCCACCACCAGGCTTAGGAAGAGTAGTGAAGATTCCCTTAAACGGATGCTCTGAAGCTGAAACAATACGAAGAGAATCAGAAAACTCTTTACTAATCACAGAACTCTCAATTTTTGAATAGTTTAAAATCGAGAAAATACAAGGAGATCCATCCAATCCAAAAAAACTTACCCATGGAAGAGAAAGTCCTCTCGAGTCGATCCAAGACAGGAGAAGCAGCTCTGATCTGATGACTCAAACGAAACGGAAATGGTCTAGAGTGAAAGCAATGACTCCAACGAGGAAGTGAACGAAAAGCAGGCGAAACGGTACCAAAAGACCTTCGACCGAGAACAGACGAAGGAGAATGAGATGCAACAGAGGGAGACAAAAACGATCGGAAGGAAAAGAGACCAGAAGAACGAGAAGAAGCAGCTCGAAGAATTGAAGAAGTAGCGGAAGATGAAGCAGTTAAATACATGATGACAAAAATCACGCTTCCAGATGCAAGATGCAGATAAGAACAGAGAAAGTAGAAGAAGATAAGGATGATGACTGATTATGGGAGAAGGTTTGATTGATCAATTAGGATCGATCATGGAGGTTGAATCTGACGTCGGAAGGTGAGAGTGAGGCGTGTGGAGACGAAACGAAAGCCTAGGGCTGCGTGCCACAAAGTCAATAATTTTGCCTTTGTATTGGAATATTATCGTTGTGTAGAAAATGGTAAATCTTGCAATGGGCCGGTGATCTGTTTACCTTTGGTAAATTAGTAGTAACCAAGCTTTATTTACACCCAATAAGCAATAAAGGTTTATTTTTTATTTTTTTAGAGCTCCTCAACTATTATGGGACTGAGATTTTTTTTTTTTGTTTAATCAAGGAAAATTTTAGCCGAAGCTCAAACTAACTTTTAGAGGATCGAACGCGATCCAGGTTTTCGCAGTTGAGAGAAATCAATTCTATGTTATAGGATTGAGATTTAAACTCTTAACTATTTTAGTTAAGTTTAAACCCCTTAACTTTAGTTTTGTTAGCAAAAAATCTTATTCGTCTATAGTATCGTCAAATTTTCAAACTCTTTGTTTAAATAAATTTAATACAGCATGAATTTTCGTAGCAAAACGACACATTTAAGATTAAAATAATATATATACTTTATAACATAGAATCGATAAATCCCCAATTAGAATTTTAGGGTTTTTTTTCTAGGCTTATTCTTGGTGTTCCAAATTTTTCGACTAAAGAATTTATTTTTTGAGTTTTCTTAGTTTGTTATCATTTTCCTCTTATCTAATTCATTTTGCTCAAACAAATTTGGATTTTGTTTGTAGTTCAATATCGATTGATTTAGGTAGAGAAATTCCAAGGAAATGTGTGTGGATCAAGCACAATAGTGCTAACAGCTCACACACCACAAAATCAAGGAATGAAATTTTATATATGTGGTGCAACTTCGAGTAATAAACACATTTTTAAATGGTTTGATGAAGCTCATCATTAAGAATTTGATGTTTTGGTCTCTAATTAAGTGAAGATTGTCCAAGATATAACAGAAATTAAGAATGATATCATTGATATGAAGAAGAATATAAGTGAAATCATTTCAGTGATTGATTCATTGAAAACAAAGTTTGGAGAGTGATGAGAGGAAACTAAGTTGGTTTAGGAGTGTTGTTGATTACAAAAAGCAAAAAAACATCTAATTACAAACAAATCTGAAGCAAAAACAAAAATAATTACAAATAAAATTGAAGCAAAAACATAAATAATTGCAAACAAAACTGAAGCAAAAACAGAACTAATAACAAACAAAACTAAAGCATAAACATAAATCATACCTAGACCATCTTGAATTGATAGTTCTTTTAGGCTATGAATAATGGTTATATCATTCAACACACTTTTTTTTTTCTTTTTCACTCCACGTCATCTTCTCTCTCTTCCATATAATCATTCAACACCCGTTCAATTTTTATATCCTTAAAATAGTTTTGTTTAATAAAATTCAACACCCTACCCCACTATTTTTATTTTATATTCTTATCAGTCCAATTTTGAAGACATGACCTCATGATGGTAGCCAAATTGGCTAGGTCCTACATCCGAGCAGGTTCACGAATGATTTTGAATCGAGTATGTAATACTTCAAATGCATGTTTGATGTCCTTCCGATATGCCTCTTAATATTGTGAAAATAACTTGTGTGGTTCACTCTGAGGAAATCTAATTGATTTGACAAATGTTGGATAAGAAGGATAAATACCGTCAACGAGGTAGTATGCCATATTATATGGACGTTTGTTCACGAAAAGTTCACTTTTGGAGTATTTCCTTGTTCAACATCATCGAACACTAGAGAACGGTCTAGAACGTTTATGTCGTTCAATGTGCCAAGACATCCAAAAAAGCATGTCAGATCCATAGATCATAAGATGCAACTGCTTCAAGAATAATAATGGTGTTTTTCTTAATCTCCCCGAGTAAATTGACCTTCCAGTGCATGCAATCAATACTTCCAATCATCCCCGGAAACCCTCGCATTTCACTAACGTGTAGAATTCTTTGTAGATTATCTTGAATTGGAGCTCTCAGATACACTTGCTCATACAATTGTATAATTCCTTTACAAAACATATGCAAACACTCCAATGTTGTGGTACCTCTTATTTTGATGTATTCATCAACAACATCAACCGCCACACCATATCTAACATTCACATGGTTATGGTACATTTTGCTAATGGAGATATACCTTTTTTTGTTGCGTCAAATTGTTGAGTGAAGTAGTTTTCAATGCTTGATAGATCCTCAACGTTACGAAGAAAAACATGCTTTCGCATCCGGAATCGCCGATAAAACATTGTGATGTCATATGTAAGTTGATTAGCAAAGTAGTCATCAATCAATCTTTGATTTGCAGCTACGTGATCTCTCTTTAAGTATTTTCTCTTGTTACTAGGTGTGTAGTCCTCTATTTTTTTTTACGATGCTCCTTAAACCGGGTGACAATATATTTTTCTTCAATTTCACACTTTCTCTTGTAAGCTTTGATATCAAAAGGAATTCAGATGGATCCGTTGATATTTTTTTAGTATGATGAGATTTGTGATATTATTATATCAATGGAAGAATGTGATCTTATTTATAAGAAAGTGAGTGGTTGAAATCATTGGACTCCACCCAAACATTACATTACACATTAGTAGATACAAAATTTATTTTTTCACTAAAAGCGGAAAGTTATGGATTCTTTTGTCAAAAAAATCAAAGATTACTGACAAGAAATTATTATTGATGCAGAAATCTTTATGACACATTATTAAAGCAGAATTGAAAACACACACAAATATTATTATTTTTTTATTTGAACTAAAAACAGACACAGATTATTAAAGTAGAAAATAAAGACAAGACACGCATTATTAAAGACAATGACGAAACAGAGACACACATTATTAAAGACGATGACAAAAAAACAGATACTCACTTTTAAAGTATAAATGACAAACAACATTATTGAATATACCAACCCACTTGACAACAATTAATTCTCAAATAGATCATTGCTAAACTTCTCCAATAGCTTTTAATGGCGTCATCGAGATGCTCTTTTTCACTTAGCTTCAAAAACATTTTCATCTTCTTAGCTTGAGTCTGTTCTTTCATTATTTTGTTTGCTTCATCTTGTTTCATGACTATTTTGTCCAATCGTTCTAACTCTTGCTCTTTGAATTGTTTAAATTCATTCCGCTCTTCGTTGACCACTTCCAAAGCTGTGACCTTCCGTTCTTTTTACCCTCCTTTTAGCTGCATGTCTCCCTATTGGACGTGCACTGGAACCTACAAAGTTGGAATCACTTGCATCACTCTCACGAGATCTCTTAGATCCACTACTTCTCGATCCAATATTTCCTCCAACCTGACTACCATAACGTGGTTGATAACGAATAGCGTGCCATTCTGACATTAAATTGAAACGACCACTTGTACCACTTGAATATAATTCATGCGCTTTGTTGTAGACGTTTAGCGTTATCATTAGCTCCAACCCATTTGCCCATTATTTTGTTTATGTGTTTTAAATGATTTATGCATGAAGATCCATCACGCAGAGGTTCAAATGAACAATGTTCATTACAATATTCAACAATTTTGCCCTAGTAGGCTTCACTTTTTTTTTTTTTTCTTCCAACAACACTGTCTGTTCTATATTTAATCTATCCACTGAGTAACACCAAATTTTGATCAGTGGTCTATTTGGGGCTTTTTTGGCGAGCATGAGTTGATTCCTCCATAGTTGGAATGCTCTCATTTAGACCGCTCTCATTTGGATCGCTCATACCACCAAAAGTCATTTGTGTTGAAAATTCTGGAAATTTGGTTGCTTGAGATGAATATGGCATCATCGAGGCATAATATTGATATATATGACATGGATAACGACATTGTTGATTGAAATACTGATTAGGAATTTGGGTACAAAAAAGAATGATTAGTAATATTTTGTGTATTGAAAGAGTTATTGTTGAGATTCATATTACCCAAGATGTGTATAAAAATAAGAGTTTATAGAATGATAGTTGAAAACTATAGGAAAAAGATAAAAAAATATTTGTGTCAAAATTAAATGAAATAAGTCCCTATTTATAGAGTACAAAAAATGATAGATTTTGGTATTTTTTTTTATTTATAAAAACCAAAATAATTCAACTGAAAAGTTTTAGATAGAAAAAAAAATCTCAAGAATATGAATAACAAATAAAAATCTGACACATGGTCATTGAATAAATTCAATAGGCTAAACTGCCACATCTTCTTTTCAGTTTTCAATAGCCCCATTGGAGGTATTAAGCAGTTGAATGTTATATTCAACATGACCATTGTAAATGGTCTTAAGTTCTTCATAAGTTGCATGATTTATATATTTTATCTTCTCAAATAAGTGTTCAAATAATTTTCGTGTGTAGGCCTTTTCACACTTCCAAAATAACTAATGTAGAGGTCCACCCTACCATGTATTTTTTTCAAATTGGCATAGATATGTTTAGCACACATTCTATGCACTGCATTATGCAGCACACTGTTGATGACATAAATAATACATTTTTGCTGATCGAAAGATAGTGTAAGACCATTTCCAAGTTGTAATCTTAAGTCTTCTTTTAACAATGTCATAAACCACTCCAATACACCATATTTTATACCTGAACAATAGTCCACACAATGACATACATGATTATTTGGATCTTTTCCGATAACAATCAACAATTTTCTTTTCATCCAGTCTTTTAAAAATGTTCTATCCAAGTGAATTATTCAGCTACATGCACTCATCCAACCAATTTTTTGAGCACTAATACACATGTAAAACTTCTCAAACACTTGATCTTTCGTCTCTAAGATCACGATTGAATCTGTATTAGACTTACGCAACTCTTCCACATAATCATACATCATTGTAAATTGTTCAGCATACTCATCACGAATTATATGCATCATAATCTGTCTTGCACTCTGACATTTTGATTTTGTAACCCGAAGACCATTAAGAAGCAACCTATTCTTTATTTGGCTAGCACTCAACTTCAGACTACTCCTAAACTCATTCAAGAAACCATCTACTATTTTTAGTGCAGTGTAGAGCTTCACATTACCTGAAGCATAGCAATTGTGTGTCCCTTGATACGATCGAACAACCATAACATCAAACCGACTATTTATCGATGCATATATCTTCTAATTATAACCTTCAAAAACACGTTATGCTACTACTTTCTTATTTTTAAAATTTTGAAACTTAATATTAAATTTCTCTATCACAGCGTACTATTCAATCATCCATTTACATCTATATTTTGTGACAAAAATTTTGACTACATAAAACTTAACATTCTCACTGTCACCATCAGAATCATTGGAACCCACATATTCATCACCATAGAATCTACACACTCACTATCATTCTCTTCTTCTTCTTCTAGTTAGTCTTCCCCAACAAGAACATCATCTACCAAAGATCATTACTCTTAACAACATACAAGTCCACTGTTTCCCACACTTGATAACATCAAATCATTTCAAATACATCACTATCATTAGACAAGTTTATACGTTTCTGATTATGAAAATAGGAGAACTTACACATATTTTCCCCAAAGCCTTCATTCGAAACCATATCCATAAGCATTGATAAATTTGGATTCTCAAAATTCACCTTGCAATTTTTAAAACTACCACCATTATATGAGTCGTCT
>WJSH01000374.1:8640-37041 GCA_009757365.2 Lepidium campestre | reverse complement strand
AGAAGAGAAGTTGAAATCAGCCACAAAATTACATGATCATCTACAGTTTTAGAAGATCAATTAAAGACATGCCTTCTCGAAATTTGAAAGTCGAAGCAATTAAGAAATCAAAGAGATAAGCTAAAAAATTTCTCCCATGAAATCAGTGAGTTTAAAAGAAATGAATAAGACAACTTGGGTTAGTGAGAGAGAAATCAAAACATGAGAGGGCATCAAACATACATGGTTATCAAGTGAAAAAATTATGGGTTCAAGAGAGAAGATGAAGTTCACGATATTTTTTCGCGATTTAAGAGTTATTTTAGCTATTTTTAGGTTTATAAATGTTGTGCTGTTTTTTTTTCTGTGAGAGGGAAATACTTTGTCGTTTAACCCAAAATTCACGTTGTTTTGAGTTCATTGAAACGTAGAGTTTGAAAATTTGATGATACTGTAGACGGAGGAGATTTTTTGCTAAAAGAACTAAAGTTTAAGGGTTTAAAATTGATTAAAATAGTTGAAAGTTAAATCTCGATCCGGCAATAGTTGAGAGAATTTTATACTAAATTCCCTTTCTGACAAGGGTTTTCTAGAGAAGACAATGAAAATATTACAAAATGATTCAAATATAGCATAAAAATGAACAATAACAAACAAAGAAAATGATAAAAACAGAAATAAACTAAGTTGAAGAAGACCAACAGAACCGGAAGCACTCTCCTAGAGCAGATCCGATGTGGGTAAAAAATGTTTAAAATCTCCCAACTTCACCTAAGGTTCGTATGTTTGTTTGGAAACTACTATCAAATATTCTTCCCACATGAGCTAATCTAGCTAATAGACAAGTGAATTTTTCTATCACTTGTAAATTCTGTGGAGAACATGAAACGGTTGAGCACCTATTTTTCTTCTGCGAGTTTGCAAAGAGAGTTTGGGCTGCAGCTCCATTGGAAAAACTTCCTCATTTCTCGGCAGATCAAACTTTCAGAGATGTTTGGCCTGATTTCATCTTTGCTCGCTGCTTACCGCCTACAGGAATCTCATTCTCACTATTTCCGGTATGGATCATGTGGAGCATTTGGTCATCACAAAATTACCTGATTTTTAGAGATCAAAGTTTCAACTTCACAGACACTGTAGACAAAGCAATAAACAATTCAAAGGAGTGGGAAAGGGCTCAAGCTAACTTGATCAAAAAGTCATCTCCCACTGTTACAAGAAGTCTGGTGAATCCTTCTTCTTCCTTCATGTTCAAAACCAATGTGGCATGGGCTTCATCTTCATTGAAGGCGGGACTGGGAGGAGTCTTATACCTCAATGGATCTTCAACTGACTCATTCTCCAAATCCATGGAGTACATATCATCTCCGCTCATGGCAGAGGCGATGGCAGTCAAAGAGGCTCTCCACTTGTCGATTGAGAGACATCTCAAGACTCTTGAGATCCAATCAGATTCGGCGATTCTGATCAAAGCTATTACGTCTAGCAATCTGATTTCGGAGATCTACGGTGTCCTTTTGGATATTACCGATCTTCTCCATAAGTTTCGATCTGTGCATTTTTCTTTTATTTCTCGTAAGTTTAATTTGGAAGTAGATAGACTTTCTAAGGCTGCTTTATTTGTAGTAGGTAAAACAATTTAAGTTCCTCTTTAATTAAATATTTCAGTGACACAAAAAAAGTTCCAAAGGAAAATCAAGGTTTTCTTTACAGAAAATAAAGAGTCGGAAGAACAACTTCAGAAATCTGTAAACAAAACAAATTGCCACGAAATCGAAGATGTAGTAATTCACACACAGTAAACAAAATCTATCAAAATTTTCAAACAGAGAGAAACCTACATTCAATGACAATAACAAACCCAGAAAAATAGAAAAAGAAAGAGTTACCTAAGAATCGACGGATGATTAGTGCATAAAGCAGGTGAAAAGAAGAAGAATTTGAACGAAAAACGAAAAAATTATCTTTTTCTTTAGAGAAAGAGAGTAATTATGAGTTTTAATTAATAAGAGGATCTCATAAACATGAGTAATTGTGTCTCCTGAGAGTAATTACTGGGAAGACGTGCCAATATAGAAAGATATCAAACTATCGTCTTCCAATATATCTATCTTTTTTTTTATTTTAATTCCAAAACACGTTATTTAAGTAAAGAAAACGAAAAGATTAAACAGATAGACTACGAGAGTTGAGACAGTAACTACGAGTTTAATAGGATTCATATAATTAATTTTTTTCTTTTTTCTTTTCTTCTAGGAACATGTGTCCATTTTCAACTTCATAAAAGGAGGGAGTCCAATGAATCAAATCAAATAAGTATTTGTCCGCCAATAAATCTATTTTACTAGGATGGTACCCCGCTTAAAACGGGTTATAAATTGTCTTTTAAATTTTTTAAATTAAACTATGATTATTATTTTTTGTGGGGGGTATGAAATGGTTATTGAAAATTTTGTTTATAGATTAATCACATGAACAAAATATAACATCATTACAAATTTATATTTCATAATATCCATATGTATGTTTTGGCCTTTTAACATTTTTACTGTTTGCTTGTTGAAGTTTTTAGAAATAGATAGATTTTTATAACATATAATACTCAACTCACGTAAAAATGTGACATATTGATCCTCAGTTGCTGATTATGAGTTAATATATTGTTCAATTATTTACAGTATTATGAATTAAAATGAAAAAAAACTATAATTTTAAAAATTTCTATTACGTTATTTTTCCATTTAGAATGAAGTTTTATTGTAACAATATTTATTTAAATATCTCTATAAATTCAAAAAAATTGTTTAATATTATGTTATAATCATTGATAATGATAATCGAAAGTAAAAATGCATAAAATCTAAATATTAGACCAACATAATATATTTGTGAATTTTAATATCCGTATGTATGATCTGACGTTGAACAAATTGTGGAGGTTAAAATTATTGATTTGGGAAAAATGTAGTCTACATTTTGGTTAGGTTTTATAAAGTATATACATTTTATTGTTTTACGATTTATTGACTCGGCTCTAGTTGCTGAAGCTCTTGCTGTCCGAGATCTGCCCTCTCCTTGGGCGTGAAGTCGATCGAGATCCGATCTGACTCGCTATCACTCATCACAGCCTTTAATTCTGACATGCACCTTCCCTTCCGGAGATTTATGGAATTTGTCAAGATCTCTCTAGCCTTCTCCCTCTCTTTGTTTCCTACGTTTTCAATTTCATTTATCGATCTGAAAACTCTTTGGCAGACTCTCTTTCTAAGAGAGCTTTTATTTTGGCGTTTAATGTAGCTACCTAACTTTATGAAATGCATTGAATTGACAAAAAAAAACTAATTTGAAGGATTTAAAATGATACTTGAAGCCAAAACTGAACCTTGTTGAAGAAAGACGATGGACACAATGGGGTGATCGATCAGTTTGGAATGAGATTAAAAGCCTGAATCAATTTAGGTTTTGAATTATTACACAAGCAAGATGACTGAAAATATATCCAATCCTTACGTAGGCAAACTAACAACCATACGAAGCCAAGATCTCAAACCAAATTGTTGCCGAGATGACCAATAACCCATATCCTAAACCTTAGTTTTTCCATTTTACTATAGTCCTTGTTCTGAACGAAGCACAACCTTACAAAGACCATAATAGCTGAAATGGAGGAGAACTATATCATCTGTGACACAGAGAAGCAAACCAACTGAAACTAAGTTACATCACCAATCAGAAAAGCTAGAGGAGGAAGGAGGAGCGATCAAAGTAGTGAGCCATAATGAACTTAACTACAATCAGTTGATCAATTAAGTTATAAATGTGTTCATCGTATAAAATGTGGCAGCGGATTAGATATGAAATGTCCATGGAGCTCACGTTCTCAATCACCTCAGTTCTAGTAAGATTAATATCCATGTAATGGAACAAAGAAGTGAAGAGTGTACCGCGTAAGAACTAGGAACTCATGCATAAGCGTAGGATAGGTGGGCAGTTGCAGGATATAAAATTTGTGTATCCCAACCACCCAGAAGAAGGTATCCATATCTTCGTCCAAACCCAAAGATCTTAATGTCGCTAGACTTGCGAAACGTGTGGGCACAATCTCCACGTGCAGCATCACTTTTAAGAAAAATGAATCGTGTCTGTTCTATCGGTTCCATGCGGGCATACAAGCTCGTCTAAGGTGTTGTGCGTTTCTGGTGGAACGTCGAGGTTCTTGAACTGGAGTGTCGTTGTCAGAGGAGTCGATGTAAGCAGAATTACTTATGCCTAGAAAACAACCAATATTGATCTAAACTAATAAAAATGGTTCAATAAAATTCGCATGGAACTTCCCTGATAAATCTCGATATTTTGTGTATTTTTCGAGATCTCGGATTTTGCCCAAGAAAACTTCAAAAACACCTCAAGAAAATCAAGAACGCTCTCAAGAACATGCTTTCTAAAAATCTCATAAAACTTCAATTCCATCAAAACCAACAACCTAGAAGTTCATTCTATTATACCTAAACACATCAAAAAGAAGATTCTATAATTAATCAATCAAAACTTCCTAAACAAAGGCGAATTACTATTTGAACTAGAAATCACGAGCTCATACTTTTAATCTGAGGAGTTAAAATTCAGCTCAAAAGATAGAGAATAAAAATCCAAGCAATATGGACCCAAAATTTGTCAAAATCCACCAAGAATTGAAGAAACTATGAAGTTTTGATATATTCTAAGAAAAGTTCATGGTGAGAAAATTTTGGGGTGAAACAAGATACTCATCTAGGCTTTTCTTGCTTTCTCCTGGTAATAAAAAGATAAAAACTTTTTGGACTTCATTAAAAAAAATTTTGAAGTTTGAAAATTTTCAATTAGCTTTTTTTTTGTTTTGATGTAACCTTTTACTATCTTAGGACCTTGTTTGTTGTCAACTACTCAATGCTGATGGCAGGAACATCGGTCAACTTGAATTCAATACTAATTAACATTAATTCCCAATGTATTACCAAACTATACTGACATGGGATTCATATACAATTTTTGGCGAAATCATGAATGATATTCATTTGCTTTTAGTCCTTAAATTTGTAACAAACAATTAGTAGGCCCAAACAGATCTGGATTAACTTAATTTGGCCCAATAAAACCTACTTAATTTTTAAATAATAATTTTGTTTTATTAATAACAAAGATTTGCCGACACCACCAAAAAATACCTAAATGTACTCAAGTCATCACATTAGTAATAGATTAAGATTTGTTCGATCATTCTTATACAAAAAAAACTACAATTCGGAGTAAAATTGTGATTCCGCTAATCGGTGGACATGGGTGTAAGTTTATATCCTCTGTTTTTCGTCTGAATTTAATTTATTTTTTCAATGTATTACTCATTCTTTTATTTATCTTATTATATACTTATATTGTCTTTATTCTGCACTGGTTAGTTGACTAAAGCTTTGAGTTAGTAAGAAATAAACTTTCAACATGAATGCTGGTGTTAAGATATGTGGGCAGAACTTTAACCAGATCTTGGTTTCACAAATGGTAGCATTGGAAAAGAATTGCAGGTACAATTCAAACTGATGGCTGTGCTCTTAATTTTTTTTGAAAAATTTCCAAAATAAATAGACCAATAGAAAGATCAAGTTCAGGTTAATCGGCTATTTACAGTTCTTATAATTTTATCAAGCTTGGATATTTTTAAATCATAGTTAGAGAAATTTGAAATTGAATTTACGATCGTTTCAATTGTGAACCTCTAGTTGCTCTTTACCTAAAAAAAATTTCCATTTCAGATATGAAGTTTAATTCAGAACATGGCCAATCAACAACTGTTGGGTCTGAAACTTATTCTTCAAAGGTTAGTACTCATATCTATAAGTGGTAGTATCATATTTTGTAATGAAATCTAACTTTTTACATCCTCTACAATTTATTTGGAAGTAAAAATAAATGACTTTATTTGCTGTTTGTTTGGCTGATTTAAAAGTATTTCAAAAAAATTATGCGACGATATTAAGTTATAACATATTATAGGTATGTTCTCTTATCTGAAATGTTAAAGGTTTTCACTTTGAATTAATTGAAAAGAGGGTACATATTTCGTTATAAGTCTGTAGAGATTAACTCTAAGATAGATAACAACGTTTTTGTAGTTTGTCTCTGTTTGATTATATATAAAACTAAGAGAAAGTATGTTAAGATATAGTAAACATAACTGAAAAACTACTTTAAACTTATATAAATAGATTGTAAAAGCTTACATAAGTAGTAGGAAATAGCAAACAACAATTGAAATAAAAGAAATGAAACAAAGCTAGAAACATAAGTTGATGACATTAAAAACCTAAAGTCATTGAAAATAGAAAACATGAATAGAAACACATGACTAAAACAACGATACGAAACCTAAGTAGTTAAAAATAAATCACAGAAACAAAGTTTAACACATTAAAAGAGTAAAGTACGGTAAAACAGGTAAACAATCAACGACCTTTCTTAACCTTTTCAACCTTCTCTTGTTTTATCTTCTTTGGATCGAACTTGATTTTCTTCTCCATAGTGTTTCCATCTTCTACACCCTTTTGATTAGCAAACTGTTCTTTAAGAATATCTGGTTCAGCTTTCATACATACGTCAGTCACATTAGCTTCTTCAACTTTCATTCCGTCCAATCCTGTTTCATTGCAGACTTTTTTGCTTGTTGGAACCTCGTTGTGGATCTCGTTATTATCAGAATCTTTACGCTTAGACATTGGTGTAGTAAAGCTATAGTTTGTGCCTTTAGAACCTTCACCACTATTTGTTAGTGTTAGAACTTGCTGCATTGGAAAAAATTAGTTTGAGCTTCAAATTTATGGAAATAGGTAGACTTCATTTAGAATTCATAATTGACCAAGTAGTATTAGAAAAGAGAATACCTGAACATCAGATGCCGATGGTAGTTTTGCCACTTCTTCTTTCCTTTGTTCAAACAAAACATCCTCTGACCAAACTTGTGCAACCTTATATGTGTCTTCTAGCTTGAAAATGTTTTTTTGCTCAACGGTCAAGAGAAACTGAAAACTTTTTCCTTCGATTGACTTGATTGCAGTTGGTAAATTCTCTGGATCTTCAATCTAGTTAGAATGCGATGTCAGATAATTTAAATAAAAAGGTTTAAATGAAATTGAAGTATAAATTAAATTAGAACACCTCATCAAAACTTTCCCCAAGCAAAGCATTTGTTGTCTGACTGACAACTTCCACAACATATGAATCAAATAACATGATTTTGTTTCACATGTGTGATTCATTACATTAAGATGAAGTTTGTACCTGTAAAAGAGAATAATGTTTGATTATTATCTGAAGTTTGTGAAAAGTTACAGACACAATTAAATAGAAGTATAATTTTAGTAAACCTGGGAGAAACTGATCTAGAATATTCGTTGTATCTTTCACAGAAAACTTTGGTTGCTGAGTAGATATGGTTTTACTACCCTCCATAGGAGTCTCTTTATACACCTTTTTGTTGCATTTCTTACAGCCAAAGTAATACCAACCATGATCAGTATCAATTACATATATTGTGACCATGACACAACATTTCCCCACCTATTTTAAAAATCGTTGGCAAAATCTTAAGTAAACAAAATAAACAATACATATAAACATAGTACATATTAAAGAATGGAAATGAAAATAAATTAATACCAACCTCATCCATTTCAAGCAGTTCATGGACAGTTTTCTGAGAGAACTGTAGAAAAAATCTGGAGTTCTAGAACTTGGATGTCTACGGTTTGTCTTAGATAACATTGGAGTTATGCATAGAGTTTTATCAGGAAAACTGATTGCAAAAAATCTTCAACTACAACACATATCCATGACATATATAACACAAAAAAAGAGTAAGGGAAGATAATGTACTTCTCCTTTAAAGCCTTTATTTTAGGAATTGTTTCATCAATAGTCACAACTGAGACATCAAAAGCATTACAAATGCTAACAGTTTATGTGATAAAACAGCATCAATAATAGTTGGTTAAGAAATGTGTAATTAAGGATTGAAATGTCATTGAAAAAATATAGAAACAGTTTAGAATAACCTTTCCAAATATTGATTTTCAAAAATCTTATCAAAAAGTAGAATCTTTTATTGTTTGAATTGGTCGGAGCACTTTCAATAATATCAGCAAACTTTCCCCAAAGTGTGCAGTTCAAGTAGTTCTCCCTACAAACGAATAGTAAAAAAATCACATATAACTCTAGTACTATATAATCAACAATAAACGTAAAAAATTAATATACCTTATTGATTGTCTCTAAGCTGGATATTAATTTTTTTGGTCCCCTTCCCACGAACATCAACAACCTCGCTCTCACCAACACTCACTACTTGGCCAACAATGTCTGTATCATGAGAACTGAAACAAATTAGAAGTAAAACATTTATACTATGGACAAAATATGTAAATTGAATAGTTCGAAAAATCACCAATTAAGACTTTTTTTTTCCGGACGACTTAGAATATAATCAAACGTAGCTAGTCTTATGAATGAATCATCCGTTACTGGATCACAATTGTTGACAGTAGTCATATAGGTAAAAGCAATCTTGTACTCATGCTCTGATGGTTTGTTAAGAGCATAATCTTTGTTGAGAGCAAGGTTTTTGATGATCTTTCACTTCCCAACAATCATTATATTGACAAATTTTTTGATGTGATCTTTCCTTACAATAACACCTATTTTTCTCCCTATAATAACAGTTTTTAAGAGTAATGTTAGAGAAAGGTACATTGTTAGAGAAAGGTAATGGGAGTTGAAATGAAATAATTAAGAAGAACATAGTATAGAAGATTGATTGATGGCAACATGAATTACAATTACATTACGGGAAATATATTAAAACTAATGACAAAATTAATAAGATATTACTTACAGACTCATCTGCTAAAATTATCTCTAATGATTCTCCTGCTTTTGGGTTGTATTGTCTTCATGTGTGTAGTATCTTTGCTCTTACGGTCCAAGTTGTTTTGAAAGGCAACAAAATCTTGAACAAATGAACATCTGTTGGTGAAGACAAAGGCATGAGTTTCTTTTATGAGTTTGTAGTTAGTTTTTCTGCCATTTGTGATTGTGTTGCCTCGTAGCATTTAGTCTTTCAGAATTAATACAACACGTGATATGGTTACAGTTTTCCGAGAAAGTAGTTAACCGAAGTGATCGTGTGTGAGTGGTAGTAATGTTGCAGTTATTTTCAAAACTTTTTAATCTAATGCTTTATAACATAGTGAATACAATGCATCCTAAAATATTCAACTAAAATACAACTATGAGATAATTTGATGTAAATAACATTTTTATTTTTAATATTGTACAGGTAAGAGCAGATCAAACAGTTTTGGTGGAGGAAATGTAAATTACATACATGCAGTAGCATCATAAAGGTTTTCGATTGTTTAATTATATTTACACATTGAATTTACAAATTGAATTACAACTGAAGACACGCTCGTTACGACCCAGAGGTTGTATTGATTATAATGATATGGAAATGTGTTTTTTTAAAGGAGAACATGATTGATTTTTTTTTTAAAATATTTTCCCCAAAATTTGTAAGTTATTAAAAGATAAAGGACCTGAATTACAATTTCAGATAGGGGTATTTTAATAAATTTTTACGAATAGAAGGTTACATAAAAAAAAAAATACCTTCGCTTTAATAAGATTAGATGTGCTCATCAAAGTATTCGCAATATCATGTAACACTCATATTAACAGATACATGATTTCTCTCAATATAAAAAAATTATACTTGTTACCTTAATTTTAATCAATTAACCCTTAATACATGAGTAACCTGATAATCTATTAATCTGTTTAGTGTTTCATTACTTTTTGCCCCATCTATGTTCGAATTTTAACAACATTTATCAATACTATGTATCCTTATGTTATCAACTAACTAATTAGACAAATATTACATGAGAACAAATATTGATATCTAACATATATCTCATCTCATTAAATGTGAATAGATATTGCTATCTCTATTGGCCGACGTATTAGTCTTATTATCTAGAGTAATCTAATAAATAAGGTCATGATTACTTTGATATTCTTTACCAAACCATAGGTGTTAGTTTCTTAATTTTGAGAAACTTATGCTAGTTACCTAATTTCACACAAATAAAGTAATATCTATCTTATTAACCCTTATTTTTATAAGTGGCACCAGAAATGATTTCTCTATTTACTTTTTTTTTGTTAAAGGTATTTTATTAAAAATTGAAAAGTAACAACAAACAGAGGAAGAAGAGAAATTGAAAAAAACATATGATTAAACTCTTATTTCAAAATAAAATTTATCCTTTTGTAGAAGATATTTTATTTTACATAAAATCTAGTTTACATATTTAATGAAAAAAGTAACAAAAAAAGCATCAAAAACTGTGATCAAAAGAAATACAGTAAGGATGTAAAGATCAAACAGAAGCACATACAAAATTTAAGACAATGCAAATTCATGTCGTTTCAGGGACACTACTTGTCAACCTGTTGTTTTTCAAAGAAAAATATTATTTTGGCACTGGAATTTCAACTACGATAACCAAGACAAACATTTTAGCACCAAAAACATTTTTAACCTTAAAAAAAAAAACACATAAATAGATTGTAAGTGAGCAAAAGATCAAGTATTTATACTTTCATAGAACAATGGAAATACATACACTAATAAAAAACAGTTTTATGAATTTAGAGAAAATAGAAAGTGAATTTGGTGCTTCTCCTTTTACCAAGAGCAACATCAACATCGTCAACAACATGCAAGAAATTCAAATAATAGATGTCGATGAAACCTAAGCTTAGGAGCTTTTGCTAAGGCAATAGCTACAATGGTGCTTCTGTCTATTTTTCATGTCATAGCCAATGTGGTGAAGGCTGCTCTTACATTCGCTCTAAGCCTCTAAGCAAGATTTAAATAAAGTAACATGGAACAAGATACTCATTGTGGCTTTTCTTGCTCTTTTCTCGTAATAAAAAGACAAAACTTTTAGAGTACATTAAACATAATTTTGAAATTTGAAAATGTTACGAATACATGTTACAACATAATAATTATCCATTGTAAAATTTTATTATTTTTATCATTTTACTGACTTATCCACTGCTTCGTCACCTCTATATAAAGGGGTTGTTATTTTCACTTTGTGATACTCCCCAAAGAATTTTGATTTAATATTGCTTTATTTGTTTGTACAGTATATATCTTTGTAATCATTAATGTAAACGGTGCTTTTTAAATATTCTAATAACATTTATTTTGTCGTAATTTTTATTTTAGAAACAAAATGGCTAATGTTGATAAACTTTAGTTCCCAGCTCTCAAAATAACTAGAGCGAGCTACATAGCATGGACTACAGATGTTGAACTCCATCTGGAGTCACAAAAACTGTCAGAAACCATCAAAACGAAAAATACATCATCGCCCCAAGAAAAGGCAAAGGCGATTATTTTTCAGAGAAAACATCTGGATGAAAATCTGACACATAGTCATGCGCATCTGAAAGATCTAACAAAATTGTGGAAAGCTCTGAAAAAAAGATTTGACAACCAGAGGGAAATAACACTTCCCCATGCTCTGGATGAATGGACAAACTAGAGGTTCCAAGATTTTGAAAAGGTGGAAGCTTATAATTCTGTCATGCTAAGGATAACGACACAATTAGAATATTGTGGTAAACCAGTTACGGAAGCAGATTTGCTCAACACGACTTACCTCACTTTCCACAAAAATCATTATGTCCTGTAGGAACAATATAGGAACTGCAGATTTAAAAGATTTTCGGAGATGATTGTGGCTCTCATGATAGCGGAGAAGAATAATGAACTTCTCATAAAAAACCACAACGTCCGACCTACTAGAACCAAAGCATTCCCTGAAGTGAATGCAACAAACGTAAAAAATCTAGAACGAAGAAGTCAAACAAATAGGGGTTGTTGTTGTCAATATAATCAAGGCCGTGGAAGGTACTACAATCCACAAGGTCGAAGGTCTTTTAAATGGGATTGCTTTGAAGAAACTCACAAAGGAAAAGAAACCCAAGAGAATGTCACCCAGAAACGTGATAATATATGTTTTAGATGCAGATCCAAAGGGCATTGGTCTCGAGTGTGTCGAACTCGTTTACACCTTTGTAAGCTATAAAAAAAGTCACTCAAAGGCAAATGAAAGGAAGTAAACCTTATGGAACAGTCGGAGGGAACAACGCACTTCGATGCTTCTGACTTTGTAAATGACTTCGACGAGACTACTCCTATGGAAAACTAAGATGCTTGTAGTAAAACTATTGAATAAGCTCCGGTATACCATGTATAATTATTAAGTTTTTAAATTGTTTAAAAACTATGTATTTCAGTTGTTTATTTTAGTAATGTCGTTTTTCACCGAACTAATGTATAATTATAGTGCGTTTTACTTATAAAATAAAATTTGTTATGTTCTTATTGATGTCTGTTACAGAGATGGATTGTGGTACAAAGGGAACAAAATCTAAGGAAACAACTAAAGAAATTTGTGAAGCTAATTTTGCTTTACCAAATAGGAAACACACACTATTCTGAGAAACAAACGATATTTCTCGAATTCAAAACCAATAAAAATGATTGTTAACACTATATCATGTCCCGCAGACTTGATTGAAGGAATTGGTAAAACTAATTTTGCTTTACCAAATAGAACAAAATTTTCCATAGATGATGCCTTGTATTCTCCAAACTGCAAAAGAAATTTGTTGAGATTCAAAAATATATATCTTCAAGGATTTGACACTCAGTCTGTAACTGAGAATGGAAAGAAGTATATGTATATAACTTCTGATAAATCGGGAAATAAGGTTATCATGGAAAAGTCACCAAAGCTTTCTTCTGGCTTGCATCAGACATAAATAGATTTAATTGAATCACACAATAGGATTAAAAGAAATCCCAAAGATTTCACATTGTGGCATGATCGCCTCGGACACCTGGGCACTATGGTACGAAAAATCAGAGAGAACTCACATGGTCATTCACTCAAAATCAATGAGATAAATCAAAGTTAAATGACATGTACTGCTTGTTCTCTTTGAAAATTGATTTTAAGACCGTCGCAAACAAAAATTGATAAAGAATCACCAAACTTGAACGAATTCAGGGTGATATTTGTGTTTCGATACATCCACCATGTGGACCTTTTTACTATTTTATAGTATTAATTGATGCATCCAGCAGATGGTCACATATTTGTCTATTATCATCTCGTAATATGACATTTGCAAGATTTCTAACTCAAATTATTAATCTAGGAGTTCAGTTCTTTGGTCATCCAATTAAAAGAGCTAGATTGGACAACGCTGGTAAATTTACATCTCAAGCTTTTAATGACTATTGTATGGTGACGAGAATAGAAATTGAACATCATGTAGCTCATGTTCACACAAAAAATGGTTTGGCTGAATCATTAAGTAAACGACTTCAACTTATGGCAAGACCATTAATTATGAGATCAAAACTCCCAATTTCTGTATAGGGGCATGCCATATTGCATGCAGAAGCGCTTATATGGTTAAGACCAAGTGCTTACCATAAGTATTCACCATTACAATTGGCTTTTGGTCAAGAACCAAATATATCTCATCTGAGAATTTTTGGTTGTGCAGTATACGTACCTATAGCACCACCACAACATACAAAGATGGGACCACAAAGAAGGTTGGGGATATATATTGGTTTTGACTCTCCATCCATTATAAGGTATATAAAACCACATAATGGTGATGTCTTTATGGCACAATTCGCGGATTATCATTTCGACAAAAAATTGTTTTCTAGTGTACCATCCCTATTACACCTCGACCCTCCTACCAAACAGTCTGAACTAGAAGTTCGACGAATCATGCATTTACAAAGTATTGAAAATCAACTACCTGACGTATTTGCAAATACAAAGACGATAACAAAATCTCACATACATGTTGCAAATGTACCTGCTAGAACTGAGATTACGCATGAGCTTGGAAAAACAAATGACACACGTGAATCCAAGACGTGTTTGAAGTGTGGTAGACCCTTTGGTTCTAAAGACAAAAATCCTAGGAAAAGAAAGGAAGTTGAAATGCATAATGATTCCAAAATAACCGAATATATTTTGGAAGAACAAATTATGAAGGAAATGAAAAAATTGAACATGGCGAGCCTGAAGAAAATAGCGAGATTTCAAGGAACTATGTTCATACTAGAAAGATATGGAACCAAAAGAAAATTGATGATGCTTTTTCATTCCTTTTGTCAAAAGAAATATATGATGAGAATGAAGATCATGAACCAATGTCTGTATATAAATGTCAAAGAAGGCATGATTGGTTAAAATAGAAAAGTGCAATGAGACTTGTAGGATATAAATGGGTTTTAGTTCGAAAGAGAAAATGAGGTAACCAGATATAAAGCCCGACTTGTTGCCCAAAGTTTTTCTCAAAGACCAGAAATTGATTATGAAGAAACATATTCTCCAGTTATGGATGTGATCACCTTCAGATTTCTAATGAGCCTAACAACATCAAAAAATCTAAAAATGTATCTAATGGATGTCGTAACAATATATTTATATGGATCACTTGAAAATGATATATATATATATATGAAAATCTCTGAAGGATTGAAAAATGCCTGAAGCATTTAACTCAAAACCTAAAAAAAAAATGTTCGGTCAAATTACAACGATCACTTTACGGATTAAAACACTCTGGACGCAAGTAGTATAATCGCTTAAGTGAATATTTATTGAGTAAAGGATATACCTACAATGCGATATATCCTTGTGTATTTATTAAGAAATCATTATCTGGATTCATGATCATTGATGCACATGTGGATGATCTGAACATAATTGGATCTCAAAAGGAGATAAATGATGCAAGAACTCATATGAAAGAAGAGTTCAAAATGAAAGATCTTGGACAGACAAATTTTTGTCTTGGGCTCCAAATCGAGCATCTTCAGAATGAGATTTTCATACTAATCGAATTATACAAAAATGATCTTAAAAAGTTTTTACATGGATAAAGCGACTCCATTGCGTACCCCAATGGTCAATAGATCACTGATTGCTGTAATGACGGCGTTAGAGAAGTTTCTGTTTACTGTTCTGACGAATTTTGATGCGAATCTGATGCATCCGAGGAGTCCAAAACGCACCGTTTTTATTGTCACCCATTGTGTTTTTGTTTTGTTGCTGCAATCTCTTTTTTTTTTACTCTTGAGTTTCTCAGGTACTGTGTTTTAATGAAAGTGATGAGATATGAAGGTTCTTCCACGTGGCGAATCCTGAGCCTTAAAAGTTTTGAATTATCATCTTTCGTTTAAATTTAATATACACCCAAACTTCCCTTAAATTTACCTGGCAATTTATATGTTTTTTAATGCATTAAATTTAAAACAAAGATAAAAAAAAATTATTTTTGATAAAAAGATAAAGGAATATATCCAAAAAAGAAAAGCAAGGGCAAAATATCGTTGTGGCTGAAATCTTTATATATTATATACTTAGGATCCATCGAATCTCTGCAAACTGCTTCTCTTTTTCTCCAGCAAAAGTATTTTCTTGGGAAAAAGAATCCAGTAGAAAAAAGTATTTTCCAGACAAAGCGTTGTTGTTGTTATCTTATTTCAAGGATCGATGGATTTTTAGTCATTAAGAGAGTAATTTCTCTCTGTTTCTTTTTCTATCACGTGAGGCAAACGTGACTTTCTAAAATTGAATTCGGGTTTTAATAGTTTTAAAAGACATGAATAATTATAGAATATCAGAATTTACACAACCACCAAGAATTCCACCGAGTTTTATACGATCTGCACCGCCACTTATGCTTCTGATGCATCCTCAGGTTCCACAGTTTTATCACTTTTGTAGTCCTATAAATTTTCCTGGTGAGTCAATTTATATTAAAAACGTTTTATTCAAAATTTTAATGATATTTTATTGTCTAATTTGTTATATGTTTAATTCTCTAATTGGTAGCACCACAATTGATCTATTACCTTCCTCGAGAACCTCTTTTAGAAATCAAAATTCGTTCTCAAGTTCATTATTATTTCAGGTAATATCTTTCTTTATTATTATTATTATTATTTTTACTCTGTATAAAATACTCGAAGATATCGGCAAAACGTAAGCAATGACGTCACCTAAAGATGTCAGCAAGACGTAAGAAATGACGTCACTCAAAGATGTCGGCAACGTTAGATCAACAACACGTGTCAATACCATCCGATGAACGACACATATCTACTCAACAGTTACTCAACTGTGCCTATAAATACAGAAGCATTCCAACCGGAGAAGACACACATTCGCTCTGCCTTCTCTCTAAAAACCTCTCTCTACCAATTTTCAAAAAATCTTTAAGTTTCAAGTTTCAAGTTTTAAGTTTAAGTTTTTATCAAATCAATATTTGTAATAATTTTCAAAATTTAAAATTACTATTCAAAACTACTGTTCACTTTTTACTGTTCACCAAAGATTTAACGCAAAAAACGGTATTCAAATACAAAATAAATTTACTTGCAAGATATAGTTCGTCACCTACACATAGACACTAGAATGGAATAAAACATGTTTTCGTTATCTTCAAGGAACAATTGCCTTGGAATTATTTTACCCCAGAAACTCCAACTTCAATTTAATTGGTTTTGTAGATGCAGACTATTTATCAGATCCACATAAAGCCCGATCGCAAACCGGATATTTTTTCATAGTTGGAGGTACTGCAATTTCCTGGCATTCCCAAAAACAGACTCTAGTCGCTACTTCCTCGAATCATGCAGAAACAATAACAATTCATGAAACTTGTAGAGAATGTGTATGGCTCAGATCCGTAACTCACCACATACAAGAAGCGAGCAGAATAGCCATAAATACGGAACCAACAAAATTGTTTGAAGAAAATGCTGCATGTGTCGCTCAACTCAAAGAAGGTTACGTCAAAGCGACCAAAGAAAGCACATTCTCCCAAGATTTTTCTCTTACATGCGAGAAAAAAAGATAATGCGTAAATATTGAGTATATTCGTTTAACTGATAATGCAGTTGACTTGTTTACAAAAACACTTTCCACTACAACGTTCAAAAAAGATGTCCACAGCATCGAGATGCGTCAACTTGATACACAGAGTTTTAACCCTATAATCCTATTGCAAGTGCACAACAAAACGAAGTAGTACTTTAGGGATCGAATCCACGAAGACCAAGTTGTTACACTGTCAATCTCTAAATCAAAACTCAAGCTAAGACAAACGAAGTGATTGTGATGATTGCAAATAAATAAATAAAGCAAGAAACGATGTAAATTCAGATAGATAAAAGCATCAAGTCCAGGAAATTTATCGGGAAGTCATGAATCTAAATCAGGGAACTATTCATGGCAAGATTAAGTTCAATTCTTGAACATGGAACACAAATGTATAGCAAACCCACTGTCGTGGCGTCGACTATTATGTCTAGCAACCTAGAATCCTAAATTGTCGTTTGGTCCTATAATTTTAACCACGCATTATCAAGCAAGTTTGATAAGTTCACAAATTGCCTTAACATCAGCTTTCGGTGGCTAAGGCCAATTCTCTCATCTAAGTTCTTTCAGGCATTTAAACATTCATTTTTGGTGCATTAAACAACCTATCATCATAAGCTAGGTTGCTAATCTAACTTAGGCATTAAGAACAACTATAGATGAAGAACACAGTAAGATTAAACTTATTTGTCAATAATTCATTGATTCCCAAAATCCATAAAAAACCCTAAAATTGATTGGAAAACTAGTCAGACATGATAAAAAAGAAACAAACAATAGATGAAAAGAAATTCATAATAAAATTGCAAAATAAATAAAAGGGTTCAGAAATCTTCTCCAAAACGTTGCAGAGTATGAAATCTACTCCCTATAACAAACTAAAAGTGGCTGCTGTAAATTATGAAAGTGTGTCTTCAAAAAGTGACTTAAAACCTAATTTTAGTCTCCAAAAATTGGATCTGGTACAACTTAAATTTAACCGGGCGAAATAAGACAAATTTCCGGTTTTCTGGCAAGACCGGTCCAGAATTACCTATCTTCAGTAAAATCGTCATATCTTTCTAACTCTTTTTTCGAGTATTAGTAGATAGAATGGACTAAAAAGCTTTCTTCCTGGATTTCGTGCATCCTTGTTCCATCTTCTTGCTTCTACATCTATCTCCAAGTCTCCAATAGCCAAAGTAACTCCAAATTCACCTAAAAAGACTCAAATAATAGAAATATGTGACTCTCTACATCTAGGACTCTAGAATAAAAATATGTTAAAACATTGGTGAAAACATGAGAATGCATGAACCTAAGTAACAAAACTAGCGCAAAATATGCATGAAATCTAGCTAAAATGCATGAATATCACAACTGCGAAATTTATGAAGAAAGATTATATCCATTATTTCATGGGGAGATTATGTTACTTACTCTTTTTTCTTTGTCATAGCTTTATCCCACAATATTTTTCCATGATAAGATTTTTAACGAGGCAATACGTAATGCATCAATAATGATCGATAATTAAGGGGAGTGTTACAACATAATAATTATCCATTGTAAAATATTATTATTTTTATCATTTTACCGACTTATCCACCGCTTCGTCACCTATCTATAAAGGGGTTGTTATTTTCACTTTGTGATACATTGGTACATACACACAAAAAAAATACAAGAGATTATTCCTCTTTTATTACTCTTTCATTATATAACTTCTAAGTTCTGCTATTTCATATATGTAAATTTTCTTTCTCCTTCAGATATTAACATATACACGTAAATATATTTAAAGGTTTTATAACAAAAAAACTTTAATTAGCTGTTTTTGTTTTGATGTAACCTTTTACTGTCTCAGGATCTCGTTTGTTGTCAGCTACTCAACAATGATGGTAGGAAAATTGGCCGACTTGAGTTTGAATAAATTCTGCAGCTTGCCGCATCGTTGGCTGTTCATTAATGGAGGGATACTTTGTACATGACATAAAGTGGTGACTTTAACATATTACGTTTCAGCCATTGCTGCTAAAAACAGAAGACAAAGTGAATGTGCAACAAGAAAATCCAGAAATCAGAACCACGAATAACTTGTCTTCTCCATAATATCATATATAATACCCATACAAATTATTTTGTGTATAAAATTAACAACAAAAAGTGTCATTTAAAACTAAAAGTTGATTCTTTGGTATTAATAAGTTCTCAACTATTCCAAAATGAACTCTTCAAATATCAATAAAAGAAATAAAAAGGCCCAAGTTCTAGGAGAAAGAGACGGCACCAAGGAAAACATATATATGTAAAGGTTTGATCGAAATGCTTCAGCCATCTCTGTTACGACTTCATGAATGAAACCACTCTTCTGAACAATGGTCCAAAACTTTCCCCTTGTCTTAACCAAAAATATTACCAGTTTGACCACCTCCACAATCGCTAAATGGAAGAAAACTCTTAGACATGTCTGCTATATAAGCAAAACCCAAATCAATTTGGTAATGAAGGAAGCAACTTATCCTCAAACTATCCATCATTATTGAAGGAAAGCAGAAGAAACCGAGGAAGAAACGGAGGCGATGACGATTCTCGAAGTCTCTTTACTTTGACCTAATCTAAGGATGAGTTGTATTAATCTCGTAAATCTATTGGTTGTTTAAATTAAAAGAGTGTGTTGATGTGTCATCATTCAATCTCTCTTGTGACATGATGGACCGCAAATAATTCTTGATCAACTTCAACTTGGAAAAACGTTTTTCAGGAGAAGCAACTGAGACTGGAATAGTCAATAATATTCGATAAGAAATTCATGTGTTTGGATAACAACCTTCCATTCTTTTCAAAAAATTCACCACTTCAATAGGCTTCCTCACTTCATTTGGCAATACTTCTTGTAAGACTTTTAATTCCATAAACATATCAGCTCCATCTATATTTGAAGGCATACCATGCTTAAGGGAAGCTTCAAGGTTCACACATGATGCTTTCAGATTTTCATCACTTGCAAATTTCATTTTCTTTGTATCAAATAAAAATCCAAAAATTTGTTCATACCTTTGAAATTGTTCAAACCTTGACTCAAGAGAAACTAGAGCTTGATCTATGAGCGTGAAGTCATTAATTCTGAATATTCATCGAAATATTTATTTCTTCTAATAAGCCTCTTCCTTTTTCATAGGAAATTCAGGTGATATATCCATAGCTTCTGCAATTTGTACAACCTCAGACTTTTCTTTCTCAAATCTCGCCTCTCTATATTTTTGAAAGTATGAAGTGAGTTATTTCAACTCAATAATAACAATATTGATATCAATATCATCTCCTTGCAAAATCTTGCTTACTCTATTGACAACAACTAGAATATCATACCAAATAATCATACCAAACAAAAACTCAAACCCTCCAATACCATGTGTTTCACTCATCACAAGGCACTCATCATCACTTCTCGTTTTAGGATCTTCGGTATTTTCAGCCAAGTAAAGTAGAGCATCTCTAATTTTAGGCGCTTGAAACTGTATTGCTTTGACACTTTCAAGGTGACTCTCCCAACGATTTTGAAATAAAGATTTAAGTGTAAGACCATCTACAAACTTTTGTAAATGCATTCCACATGTTTGTTGACGATGAAAACAAATAGTACATTCGTTGTACGATTCCAAAAAAAGCCACTGCTTTTGTTGAAGAAGATGTTATATCACATAGAGCAAGGTTGAGGTTATGACAACCACATGGTGTGTAAAATGTTCTTGGATTAATTTCTAACAACCTGCTTTGGACTCCTTTGTTTTTTCCTTTCATATTAGATATGTTGTCATATCCTTGTCCTTTCACATCATCAATATCTAACTCCATATCAACCAATGCATCTTGAATCGCAGAAAATAGTCTTTCTCCTGCTTTATCATCCACTTTCAAAAATGCCAAAAAATATTCTTCAACCTTAGTTGACGTTGAGGAGAAATCCACATACCGAATAATTATAGTCATATGTTCTTTATGACTAATATTTGGAGTACAATCAAGAATTATAGATAAATACTTTGAAGCACGAATCGTCTTCAAAATTACAAGTTTAATCTCTTCAGCCAGCATAGCTATCAACTCATTATGAATCTTGTGACTTAGATAATGAGAATATATCAAACTTGTATCAATTCTTCTGATATGTTCCCTCATTACTGCATCAAACTCTCCAATCATTTCAATAAAACACAAAATATTTCCATTTCTATCTTCATCAATCTTCTCAATTTCTCCTCGAAATGCTAAATTAATTTTAGCAAGAGTCTTCACAAATGCAATAATTCTAACCAATACTTCCCTCCAATGAACATTCTCTTTGTTTATTTCATTCTAAACATGCTTATAAATCGTTTTACTTTTTTTCTAATCAACATTCTAACTCTGACCACAAAGTCATACAACTAATGTGATCATGACTACCTTCATGTTCCTTAAGTCGTTTTGAAAGATTTTTTCAATCACCATACTTGTTGCTTGCTAAGTAACCACCATGTTTGTTATTTCTAAACAATTTACAGCAAAAACAAAAGACTTTATCTGATATTTTTGAGTAAACCAACCACCTTCTATCTTGTTTCTCTCCATTCATCATTTCTCTTGTATAGAAAGTTTGAGAAAAATGTCTACCAATACTATCTTTTGGAAACCGATGATCAGCTGATAGTCTTGTTGGAGGACCATTTTCAACCAATAAATCTCTGAATCTCATATTCATGTTTTCCCAATTAGCGGGATCAGAAATATCAGATGAAAATTTTAATTTTGTACATATTTTTCCTTTTCAAACACAACATCTTCTTGTTCTTTGTTGTCTAAGTCATGCTCATCCACTTCATCTAAATTATTCACATTATTCTCAAGGACCATGTCACCTATATCCTTTTCATTGTTGTTACCATGAAGACTATCTACTTTAGAAAGTCTAGAATTTTGAGGTTTTTTATGTACCTTAACATAGGATTATAGCCTTTGATCGTATCAATTTTCTCTTCTCTTTTTCTGTTTTCTTTTGTCATATCCAGATTGTTGCTTTTTGATTCCTAACTGTGGCATTCTTTTACAAATAAACAAACAAAAGATTAATATTTAGTCAATTGAATAGCACTGTAATCACAAATATTACCAAAACTAAAAATAGATTATTTAAAGAAAATTTAATTAGTTGTAGACAATAGACATAGTAATGATGAGATCATAGTTGTGTTGTTTATTGTTGTGCGTTGAAAGAAGAAAGACAATAAGCCGTATCAGATGAAGCCTATATGTGGATGATGAATGGAATATGATGATAGGGCCTTCGACATCATTAGCATTGGAGAAGGAGAAGTTCAGGTCTTGGCCTTGGATAAGCAGTGCGGAGAGGAAAGAGAGACACGTCTTTACGGCAAAGTCTCGGATGATGAGAGTTGTGCATTCGTTGGACTAATGCAACTAAAGTTCAAGTAATCCATTGTTTGAAACCAACATGAAGGAGTATAGAGACCCATGAGCCACTGAAGAGCAAGACAAAACAAGCTCAGACTCGGGGTCGAGTCTTCTAGATCGAGAGGGATCTGGTGCAGCATGGCACCAGGGTTGATAAATGAAGACGTGGAGCACGCCTAGCTTAGACATGGAGCCTGCTTTAAATAAGGCTTGTTTCTTAAGGCCTTATTTTATTATTTTCGATGGGCTCGTTAATATGGATCCTTTTTGATTCAGTTATTGAGTATGTTAAAGTTAGGCCCATTAGTATGGCCAATTTGCTTCTTTTTAATTAGGGTTTATGTTTAGGCCTATTAGGGTTTAGGGTGTCTCTCATGAGATCTCCTATAAATATTATAATCCTTGGAGTGTTTGTTTCTTGGTTGTTTATTGATTAATAGAAATCGAGAGAGTTCTCTCACAAAAACCCTAGTCACGTGAATGCTTGAATTCTGTTCCTAGAAGTCTGGTCCAATGATTCTCACGGATCATTGTGTAGCAGAGTCTCACCTCTATGGTCCTTATGATCGGCGAGTTGAGCAGGGTCCCTATCGATCTAGCATGTTCGATAGGTTGAGCAAATCTATCCCTTCAAATACATGTTTTCCACCTCCACACATCCATCCCCTTTCTAACTGCTGCGTGCTACACCACAAAGTCAATCTAAGGAAAAATATTTTTAATTATTACATAGATACAAAAGCGATGTTTATTTTGCAACAAGAAAACGATGATGACATGTTGTTGACAACAATTCAAGATATCGTAGTAGAAGATTTAGCAATTGCGGCAAATCAAATAATTAGAAATTGATTTTGAGGTCAGTGATGTTGAAGCTGAAGATAAATTTTATGTAACATAATGACGATGACGAAAACAATAAATAACAAAACTGAGTTTTTAGTTAATACTCGCGTCACATTGCGGTGTTATTTTCTAAAAATTATTTTGTGCAATAGATTTAACTGTAAGAATGTTGAAAAGGTTTGAAAATATGGAAAGGAATGATGGTCGATCAGAATGCAATACCGTTGAAACATAACCAAAATGAAAGATTAACTTTTACATAAAATTGTGAAACATAATTCAATAATAACTTTTGGTTTTTTAATACTTTATAAGTGGTCTCATACTTAAACTGTTTATTTTTATTAATCATTTCTTTATTTTTAAGGAAATTTGAGTGTATATACACACAAATTTTATGTTAATTAGGTGATTGATACACTTATGAATTAAAGGCTACTGTTTAGTATTTTAGGACTTTTTTGTCTGTGATTCAGTTTCTCTCTCCTTTCTACTACTTTCAACTCATGCTTTTTCTCTCATTTCCTCTTCTCTCAAACTTTTTCATGTCTTATTTTTCTCTTTTCCTCTCTTCAAAATTTGAATGGATTTTTCAAATCTTTTTTTCACAAACGAAAATCCCTAACTGATAAGTGTTGCTATACGAAACATTATGTTTTTAGCATCCAAAATCTATGTTTCATGTAAATGTGAGCCTATCATGTAACAAGGGTTTTGTATTTAGTTATTCTTTTAACATGTAACTCGTGAGGTATTGCTAACTAAAGACATAGTTAACATTTAAGTGTTCTCATTATGTTGTTTCATGTGGTGTTGTAAGTTAAATGATAATTACTGACTAAGTATAATGGTATCACTTAATATGCTAGGTCATCATCTTAAAATTTGATTCCATTTCCTTCATCTATCTTCTGTTTTGGTTGCAAAAGCGTATGAGGTATTCTTAAGTAAAGACATCGTTAGCGTTTAAGTGTTTCTTTATATTTTATTATGTAAAACACATGCTACTATTTAAGTACAAATTGATTCCATTTTTCATTGTCAAGCTCATTTGTAAAGTAAAACATTGCTACTCTTTAAGTCTAAATCAAAGAACAGCATATTAAATTAGATGGATCTCATGTAAGTTAGCATAGTTGTTACCATCTAAACCAATATAGGCATTCTGCTGGTAGCACGGTTGTGGCTGAGGTTATGGCATCTACCACATCTCTTCCTTAATGTTCTCTACACATATGTAATGATCAAGCGCTCACAAAGTGTTATTAGACAACTTAATAATTATCAACCATCAATCAAGTATTGTACACACTACAAGAAAACATCTAATTTGAGATTGCAGGATGAGTTGCAAATCAGTTGTACATTGTCAAAATGCAACTGATTTGCGTCTGATAAAATCAGTCACAAAGTCTTAGTCTCTAAATAATCAGTCGTAGATTAGTTGCTAATATGCGATTGATTTGAGACTAATATGTGAATCTCAATTTGCAACTGAATTTGCTACTGATACAGTAGTCTCAAACTGTAACTAATTTGCTACTAAAGGTATTAGTGACAGATGTGAATACTGAGACTGCGATTTCAGTCGCAAATTGAGACTACGATAACAGTCGCAGCTCAGTTGCAAAGGTTTAGGCGCAATTCAGTTTCAGAGGATCAGTTGCAAAAATCAGTCGCAAATCAGTTGCAAAATATTAGTCGCAGATCAGTTGCAAATAATCAGTCGCAGATCAGTTGCAGTGTATCTGTCGCAGATCAGTTGCAGTCTATCAGTAGCAGATCAGTTGCAAAAATCAGTCACAGATCAGTCGCAAAATATCAGTCGCAGATCAGTTACAAATAATCAGTCGCAGATCAGTTGCAGTGTATCTGTCGCAGATCAGTTGCACTTTATCAATAGCAGATCAGTTGCAAAAATCAGTCACAGATTAGTCGCAAAATATCAGTCGCAGATCAGTTACAAATAATCAGTCCCAGATCAGTTGCAGTGTATCAATCGCAGATCAGTTGCAGTAGATAAAATTAGTTTTTAAATATAAATTCATTTTTAATATTAAAATTTGAAATATTTATAAATTTAATTATTTGAAATGAAGTTTTGTTTGAAAAGATATATATATATATATTAGAAACGATAATATCTAAAATTCAAAATACAAAAAAACGTTCCAAATAAAGAAAATCACTACTCGTTGGGATCATAGTCAAAATGTAAGTCTTGGAATGGGTCGATAAGCTTGGAAGTCCCTAAACCATCGGGAGGTGGAGGAGGAGGCATAGCAGTCAAGTCAGGGAAAGTCGGGTCCTTCTGCCGCATGTATTGTAAGAGCATCATGTTCTGCTGCTGAAGAAGTGTCATTCGTTGCTCCATATCTACTTTGTGGTTCTCCATGTCTGCTATGTGGTTCTCCTCCATCTCTATGAATTTCTTCTCGAAATCGGAGATAGTATCTGTCACTGAAGAAGAGCCGGCGATCCCCTTGTTCTTCTTCGAAGTACCGTACTTCCTGGCGAGAATTCCGAGTCTGTATTGGTTTCCTCTGCGGTCAGACTCAATGGCCTGTAAAAATAAAAAATGTTAGATCCGACTAATTGAAAAAATATTGAAAAAGTGAAACAAATAATACATGAAGGAAAAGCTCGTCCGTCTCCTCCTGACTCAGCTCGATAATATGAGATGTACCGTCAGACATAACGGTGTTGTTGTCCATCTGCGATATCTTCTCGCTCAGACTCTGCTCATATGCATCTAGAATCTTCTTCGCCTTAAGGTCCATAAAACTCCCGTCGCTTTTCCTCGTATGCGTCTTTTTGAAAACTTCACTAATCCCAGTATCTCGCTTTAATTCATTTTCCTGAAAAAAACCCCAAATTATTAAATAATTTAAAGAAAAGTATAAAAATAAAAAAATAAAAAACTACTAACAAGATCTTTTTGGACCCGATAATACGTTTTCTGTCCCGCACAATGTTTAGACGGTCCAAGACCATCTCGATCGGAAAAATGAGCTTTGCGGGTAATCTCGCTCTTCTTCTTCGCCTCCTATGTCTGCCAGTGTGCAATCAGTGCTTCCCAAACGTGGGTCTCCATGTATGCCGGACATTTCCCGCTCTTTTTAGTTATAGTCGTGATTCCTTTCATCCTGTTAACGCAGACAGCTTCGAACTCTTCTCGCACAGACTCCGTATAAACGATATCCCAATGAAACTTTTGCTGAAAAGTTTAAACACAAAATTTGTTAAAAATTTAAAAAAAAAATATATACAAAAACTAAATGATATTTAAAAATTATAAAAACCTTACCGCGAATTTAATGAAAAAAGATTCTCGTACTTCAATAGGCGTTTTCGTCCAACTACGCCATGGACCCTTATACCCGCCTCTAATGATGTTAGATATCGCCTTCGGTAAAATTCCGTCCTCGTCCCGATCAAACCTACAAACAATCATCATATAAATCATTATAAATTATATAAACTTATACAATTTTTTAAAAAATCAATAAAATTCATATAAATTCATAAAAATTCACAAAAATTCAATAATAATTCATAATAATTCCAAAAACTTACATAATAATTCTTAAATATTCCTAAAAATGCAAAAAAAATCCTAAAAATCATATTTAAATTCTTAACAATTCCAAAACATTATATAAAAATTCTTAAAATTTCCTAAAAGTTTATATAAATTCTTAAAAATTCCAAAAAATTCATATAAATTCCAAAACATTCATATAAATTCCTAAACAAATTATAATAATTCTTAAAATTCGTAATAATTCCTAAAAATTTATATAAATTCCTAAAAATTCATATAACTTCATATTCTATCAACCTAAATTCCATATCAACCAAAATTAATTTTCTATCAACCTAAATCTAACATAAAATTCCACCTAATTTAACTTTTAATTTACTAAAATTCTAATTAACACAATAATAATCAAAAACATTTATGCCAAATAGTATTTTCAGATGGATATGGATCCAATCTCGGGATATTTTTTGCTCTTTTGGGATCTCGAAGCAAATCCTCTAGAGTGAATTGAGGATGTTGATTTTGTTGGTGTGAAGAGAATGTCTCATCCATGGATTGATTTGGATCTTGTTGAGCAAAATAAGGAACGAAAGTGGCTGGAGCAAAGGTTGTAGATCCGGCGCTGTAGTGGTAAATCGGAAGAGGCGCCGTCATCGACGGTGTAGTTAACGTCGCCGGCGAAGAGCTTGGCTCACGTTGAGAGCCTCCTCTTCCATGAGATCCGCCTCTCCCATACCTAGAACGGCCAGAAGACATAATGAAAGTAAAGAATTTGAGAGAAATCGACTTGATTTAGACTGAGATTTGTGTGATTTTAGAGAAAATCAATCGAAATATCGTGTGATAGAGGAAGAAGACGAAGTGTTAAAGTTATTTATGTGCGACTGCCACTTCAGTCGCAAAATCAGTTGCAACCTTAATAGCAGTCGCAAAATCAGTCGCTCATGGTGATTAAGCGGCAGTTTTAATTTTCGCGAAATTAATGGAGGGAAGGGATCAGTTGCAGATTAGTCGCTCATTATCACTGATCTGCGACTGATATGATCAGTGGCAAACTAGAGTGAAATTAAAAAAATTCTCCACTGAAGCGGGGATTCGAACCAAGGACATGTGTGATGTAGCGCTATTTTCTTAGCGTGATAGCCACTGGGCTACGATGCTCTTTCGATATGGTTTTACGAAGAAAAATATATATACGCTAATGAATTTTGTTTGGAAAAATCCTGAGCAAACAGAAATTAATAAATACGTAACGCAATAATATTACAAAGGTAATATTGTTCTAAGAAATACAAGATAAATACATGAAAATATAATATTAAAATATTATTCCTCGTCTTCATCGTTCTCGTCGTCATATGAGGACGACATATTACTGTGAAATTCGTCTTCCGCCTCAGCATCTCTAACGTCGTTATCAATTTTCTCACCATCATAAGTTTCAACATCCAAATTGTCTATCCTTATATCATTCACTGTCAGAAGCACATCATCTTCGTAATCTGATAGTAA
>WJSH01000358.1:0-10477 GCA_009757365.2 Lepidium campestre | reverse complement strand
TGATTGCTTTAAATCTATTGTCTAGAGATGATTCCTGAATGGTTTGTTAAGTAATCAAGAGAGTCCTAGCTAAGCCAAGATCGATAACCTCATTCCTCAATAGCCCTAGCTTTCCTTATTGTTTACCTTCGTTTTAAATTGCCTTGTTCGTTATCATATTGCTATTGTTCATCTTTGTGTTCTGTTTTATTGCTTTAGTTCGTTTATTTTGTTTTGTTTCACTTAGGTTTATTGAAATCGTAAACTTTGATTGGCTTGAATTAGGTTGATCTAATATGTTCTAAGTGTTAGCATCTTCACCCGATTGGATTGATACCTATTATACTGCAATGATATGATAGTGTAATAGGAATTGTTAAGTGGAAAAATTCTACTATCATTCATCCGCCGCCATCTACTTATATCGAGATCTCTTTGAGATCTTCTATCTCTTTTCCGCTTCCGCGCTGCACTATATTTCTAACTCATGTGAAATCGAAGCTTATGGTTCTTAATTTCAACTAAATTAATTGATGAAATCGATATTTTCTTCAAAGATTCCCAAAGATGAAATAAAAAATGATTTATTTCTCCAATCTTTTTAACTTTATTTCAATTGATTCTTAATAGTAGAGTTGCAGAGAGAAGCAATATATAAAGCGTGATGATGTCTTGGAGAAACGGCGAAGACAAATATCATATTCTTCCTCTTCTATTTGATTCATGGAAGAAAAAAAATGGAAAATCAGAGAAAAAAAAATTGAAAATCAGAGAAAAAAAAATTGAAATCAATTTGAAGATGAAGATAAATCTGAGGATTTAGGGTTTGGAATAGGCTTAGATTTAAGAATTAAAAAATAAGATTGACGAAATTAGTTTGAGAATGAAAACAAAAAGAGAAATCGATTTGAGAATGAGAAAGAAGAGAGGAAAATTTGAGATATGGGGGTTTTTGTTAAATCTCAGTTTAGTTTTAGATTTTGGTTCGGTTTACAACATAATTACACCAATTTTGTTTTGATTGAAACGCAGAATTTGGGTTAACAAAAAATCATTAACGGATCTAAACTGAGTAAGTGATTTCCGTTTAGCAACTTAATGTTGGGGTAAATCGACTTGGTCAACTCAAAGTATAGAATTTTAATAAAAGTCAATTTTAAATACGTTGTTTAATCTATAATTATGATAGGTGAATGTTTGATTTGAGATTTTTGGTAAGTACGGTGTTTGATTGATATTTTTGCCAATAATGATGTTAAACTAATGATGCATTTTCACTTGTTTTTCTATATATGTGATGTAGTAAAGTTTTATTTTAAATAAAAGTTTATTTTTGTTAATGTTGTCATGAACTATTTATATAAAATTAGTATAAGTGTGTAGAATATATAGATTTGAAAAGTGAAGGGGTATCTTAAAAATTAATAATAAGATGATAGATTAAAATACTATTAGAAATTTCATTTACAATAAAAAAATGGAGTAAACCATTGGAGCAAACTCTATCTATATTTTTGGAAAACTCCATTTTTTAAGGAAAAATGGAGTAGATCCTTGGAGATGCTCTGAAAGAAAAAATAAATTTAAGTGTGTTTTGTAAAAGAAAAGTATAAAAAGAATTCTATATTATTTTAGAGGTATTTTAAAAAAAAATAGATTTTGCAAGGATATTCTCTGCCTTTTTTTTTTGGGAACTTTCTCATTTCAAATAGTATAAACAGTTGTGTGCAATTGGTCAACATGCGTTGCTACTTATGTTTACGAAAGCTACGTACATGATATCGATTGTATAATTTATTCAAATAACATTATTTTAAAATTATTGGTCTACTGTAGTTGAACAGTCAGACTAGATGTAAACAAAGATGAGCTAATTGTTTAATCTTAATTACATGCATTAATTTTTCCTTTACACTTATGTAAAAATAGACAGTATGGAGATGTCTTCTTAAATGTAAGTACACTCGTCCTTTTCTATGTACAAGGATCCTTCATAATTCATCCTTATATATATAAATATATATATAATAAATAGGGAAAAAAAGTCAATCAAACACTGATATTACCAAAATAGTCAAATCAAACATCGAACTATCGAAACTCTAGATTAAATTTAGAATTTATAGTTGACTTCCATTAAAATCATGATCTTTAAGTTGATTGAGTCGATTTAACCCGATTTAACTTATTTAACAGACCTTCATGGTCGTGAAAATACTCCTAACCTATTCAATTTAGGCCACAACAACATCCCTTGAACATGTCCCTCGAAAATTCTGTTAAATAATTTAAGGTCGGGGTAAATCAGCTTGGTCAACTAAAAGTTCAGGGTTTAAATAGAAGTCGACTACAAATACACAGTTTAATATGGAGTTTCGATAGTTTGGTGTTTGTTTTGTTCTTTTTGGTAAAGTCGGTGTTTGATTGACTTTTTTCCCTATATAAATATCACAAATATATGAAAGTTTTGTTGGAGATTTATATTTTATATTAAAAAATTTAGAATTGAAAGATAGGGCTATTTAGTGAAAAAAAGAAAAAAAAGATAGGGCTCTTTAATAATATACTAGTATGATTTACATTATCCAACAAATTTAAAATTGTTGACTAAAAAACTGTACTCTAAATTCTGAACGGTAATTAATCAAATTTAAAATTTATAAAATTTACGTCCTGAAACCCAAATTATTATTTTTTTACATGATTACACCACTAGACTAAGAAAATATTTTATCCAAACATCAAATCTGTTTTCCACATCAAGTTTTTTAACTTTTTATCGAACATCGTATTTGGACCGTATAAATTATCTTGACTAAAATCTATGAATCTAAAACCATGCTTCCAAGAAGATACTCAAAGGAACGAATCGGTAACTATATATATCTTATTTGGTTTTGTTTGATTGTCATCTAGTCACTTACTAAACGTTTGTAGTTTTGTCTCAATCACATGTCATTTTCCTTCATCCACTCCACTTGATAAACAAATCCAAAAGACTCCAAATTCTTTTATCGAATGATAAATGATCCAACTAATAATTACGGAATCAGGGTTCAACTTCTTCTCACTACTTTTGATAGATTAAAATTTTTTTTAGCAAGTAGGTTATGAGTTATGGATCAGATCTTGTCAATTCAATTGTTGACAAAAAAACGTGAAATACTAATTTTTCTATGAGTGATTTGTTAGAATATTCTATACGAATGAATTAATTTCTTTTATATTACAAATTTTTGAGAATTACTCAAATATTCTCACCAAATCGTTAAATTCTATTTTAGTTTCAAATGTGCTAGATTTTTTGTGCCATCGTAGTAGGTTTTCTTAGTTACCTTGGTAGGTTTTTCTGGTTGCAGATTTCAGGTTCAGATTTCGTGTTTTGTAGATTTTAGTTGTCTTGTAGATTTTCTTGTCCTTCATGATAGATTTTCTGAATTACCTTGGTAGGTTTTTTGGTTTCCGATTTCAAGTTCATATTTTGTGTTTGGTAGATTTTCATTTCAAGTGTGGTAGATTTTTTTGTCCATTATGGTAGTTTTTCTGAATTACTTTGATAGGTTTTTTGGTTGCCAATTTCAAGTTTAGATTTCGTGTTTGGTAGATTTTAGCAGTGATTAAGAATTAGAGACAGAAAAAATCAAAAAAGCTGAAATGTTGATTCTTTTCAGATACAGAGATAGATTATATAATGACTAGGCATATGAATTTATTTTAATATAAGCAACGATGTTTAAAGTTTAAATATATATATATATATTTATAACTCAGGAGTTCTCAGATCTTATGAGAAGAGTCTGGACTATTTTTTTGGGGTGATGCAATCCATAGATAGATTCTCACCTCCGGGTTTTCAAATGGGCTGAAAGCATGGGTCCATATCCTATAGGGGTGACTAGGAAATTGTGACTTTGTTTCGTGCGGTAGGGGATCAAACTTGTGAACTCTTTAAAGTTTCAGTCTAAATTATATTTGTAATTCTAAATTAATATAAATAAAAGAGATAATGTTTTTAAATAAGTGGATCTCTATATTTTTTCCACTAAAACTTTATTCCACAAATTCGTATAATTCTCATGTGATATTGTTGAAAGTTTTGGGAGGAAATTTTGGATATGGTGTTAACAAAAAAAAAAGTTTTGAATATGGATAGAAACTTATAGATCCAATTGTAAATTAGAAACAAACTAATATAAATAAAATTTGTGCTTTACATGTATTTGAGTCGAATAGATAAGGTAAGAACCAACCGGAGCAGTTGCTACCTAAATCTGCTCATGACTATGCACCTGCCACCCTCCGCAAGTCACTACACAATTTTAATTTTCTAATATAACTGTTTTGTCTTGTACACTTTAATTAATTAAATTTTCTTGTTGTTTTTAGGATATACATTATTGCTAATTATTCGTTTTTATAAAAATATATTATATCATTCTTAGATCTTACATTATTACAACATAAATCTTATTTTCTACGTAGGTATGTAATGTCAAATTGTATTTGTTTTCAAATAAGTATTATTTTATATTTTTAGTGGAGATTTCTTAATAGAATTTTGGTTTAATCCCTCCTATTTTTATACATTTATACTATTAAATGAGAAATACTTTTGGCAAACGATTACATCAAATATCATTAGACTACCCTTAATAGGTACATCAGAACAATGGAGACACAAGGCGATTCTAGGGTTTTGATGCCAATGGAGGCTGACGCAGTTATGGTGGACTTGGGCGGTAAAGAAACACCTCCGGGGGATCCATCGGACCTCTCTCCTTCATGGGCACAGAAGGTTAGAGCGACGAATGCAGGGGCATGGTTTCACCACACGTACTTCTGGCAGATGAGTTTGTGGAAAACAGGTTATCCGTTGAATATCCAGATGGGATCGAGGGTGAACCTGTGATCACGGTGGGTGAGGAGGTGATGTCAGTCATGAGGAGTTTATGAAAGCAGTGTGTTATCGTGAAAGTCCTTAGTAGAGGTGTCTCTATAGTAACACTGAATAGGAAGTTAAAAAGAGACCTATGGAAGCCTGCTGGTGGGATGAATGTCTTGGATTTGCCGAGAAATTTTTTCATGGTAAGATTTGATGTGGAAGAAGATTATCTTCATGCGCTCACAGGTGGACCATGGAGAATATTTGGTAGTTATCTCATGGTCAAAGATTGGGAGGCAGGGTTTAATCCTTTGCATCATGATATTGTTACAACACTGGTGTTGATTCGTTTAACAAATATCTCAGTGGAGCTATATCACCGCGCTATTATAATGGGAGTTGCGAAGACGTTAGGTAAACCGTTGCGTGTCGACCTAACAACTGTTAACTGTGAACGTGCAAGATATGCAAGAGTCTACGTGGAAATTGACCTACAGAAACCACTCAAAGGGACTGTTGTGGTTAATGGTGAGAGGTTCTTCGTGGCTTATAAAGGATTAGACATGATTTTCCCCAAGTGTGGAATATTCGGTCACTTAGCTCAAACATGCTCTCTGGTTGTTCCGAGCGAGCGTTGTAGTGAGATATCGGTCCCGATGGCGGCTGAGACACCAACACAAAATGAAGATGAAGATGGTTTTACGGTGGTCCACAAACCATACCGGAAATCGAGTAAAGGTGAACCGCAAAAGAAATCAAACCTGCCTAAATCTAGACCGGTAACAGATAAAATTAGGCAAGAAATCTCCTTGACTACGGCGTTCAAAAATGTTCTACTATCCAACAAATTTGGAAATTTAGATCAGGAAAGGAATGTCATGACAATTGTGACTGAGAAGGGGAAAACCTTTAAAGAAAGCAATAATAAAGAGAATGAGAATATTCCAGTTCCAATTTCTCAGGAAGTGGGCCCTCTCATCTTTGCGGCTAGTAATACAGACCAAGGGAGGAAGACTTTGCAGAGTTTGGGAAATATTCGTGGGCCAGAAACGTGAGGCCCTATGGATAATAATGAGCCTCGAAAAGTTGGACTAAAGCAGAAACATAAACCACCCTGGCCCACTAGAGGTTTAGTTTATGGCCCAGTTCAAACTGAGACACATTTGTCTGCGTCTGGGAAGAGACTTTGTGTCGAACACCAGAGCGTGAGACGTCAAGGAGGAAACTTTTCTAATCATAAGGAGCATGATGCATGAGTTTTAACTAATTATCCACAACCTGGGGAGTCGATGGTGGCTAAGGTTGTGACTGCGGTAGATGGAGACCAACAGAAGGGTATGGAGATGTTGCTAGTTGTAGCTGAAGAACATGTTGAGCACCCTGGACTGTAATGTGTTACCCTGGTAGTTCACAACTGTCTTTGGTGTTTAATGATGATAAACATTTTATTTTAGAATTGTCGGGGGGCAAATAAACATAATTTCTGAAGGTCAATTCGATATATCTTAAAGAAATACAAGATGAACTTTCTTGCTTTGTTCGAAACCCATGCCGGAGGAGATAATGCGAGCCACATTTGTCATAGCTAGGGGTTTGATAAGTCGTTTAGAGTGGATGCAGTGGGCCAACAAGGAAGGATTGGGTACTATGGAGAGACGAAGTCGGAGTTGTCTCTGTTATTAGCTCATCGGATCAATATGTGCACGTCAAGATAGTGGATGGTACGGACGTCGTTCATATCATCGCTGTTTATGCAGCACCGTCTGTGAGCAGACAGAGTACATTGTGGGGCTGCTTGCGTGACATCATTCAGTCAATTATAGAACCCTTAATAATTGGCGGAGACATTAATTCGATAGTTCAGATCGATGAAAGAAGTGGTGGAAATGGAAGGTTGTCTGGTGACTCTTTGGAGTTTGGAAACTAGATAAATGAATCTTCCTTGATCGATATGGGATTTAAGGGTTGCCAATTCACATGGAGACAAGGAAGGGAACTGTCTACATGTATAGCAAAACACCTTGATTGAGTGTTATGCTATGCGCTTGCTATATTAAAATGGCAAGAAACCTTGGTGACTCATTTACCTTTCTTGGCATCTGATCATACCTCCTTATATGTTCATCTATGCCCAGAAGTAGTGAGAGACCCTAAGCGGCGACCATTCCGATTCAAAGCAGCGTGGCTTACACATAGAGGTTTCCAAGACTTACTACGTACTTCTTGGGATTCAAGCATCTCGACCCCGATGGCCTTAAAACGTCTACGAGGCACTCTTAAGACGTGGAATATAGAGGTATTTGGTAACCTAAATAGACAGAAATAGTAGTTGATGACAGAGCTCTCTCAAGTTCAAAGCTCGCTGGATTCGAGTGTCTCAGCCACACTTTTACAGAAAGAAAAGGATTTATCGCAAAAGATGGATGAATTATTGGAGCATGAAGAGATCATGTGGTACCAAAAATCAAGAGATAAGTGGATATCTCTAGGTGACAGGAACACATCTTACTTCCATACCTCAACTATCATCCGACGCCGTAGGAATAAAGTGGAAACTTTGCAAAATTCAAGTGGACAATGGGTAACTGATCAAGGTGAACTTGAGAATTTAGCGATCAACTATTTTCAAAACATCTACTCTCTTGATGATGTCGATCCAGTTATTTCCCCACTACCACATGAGGGATTCCCAGAATTATTAGAGGCTGATTTAAATATGTTGCTGAAGCCTTTCTCTGCTCTAGAGGTCTCTCAATCAATTCAAAGCATGGGGTGCTTAAGGCACCCGGTCCGGATGGATACCAAGCTGTATTTTACTGTGATTGCTGGGATGTGGTGGGGCAATCAGTCATTCAGTTTGTCCTCAACTTCTTTGAAATAGAGGTATTACCATCGAGAATTAATGATGTGCTACTCGTGTTGCTTCCGAAAATAGGAAAACCGGAAAAATAACACAATTTTGACCTATAAGTCTTTGTAATGTACTTTTAAAAGTCATTACTAAAGCTTTGGTGTTGAGGATGAAATCTGTAATTTCAAAACTCATTGGACCGGCTCATGCTAGCTTTCTACCGGGTCGTTTGAGTCGGATAACATAGTCGTGGTCTAAGAGGTCGTTCACTCGATGAGAAGAAGAAAATGTTGAAAGGGTTGGATGCTATTGAAGCTAGATCTTGAAAAAGCCTATGATAGAGTCCAATGAGACTTTCTCGAAGATACACTACACGCAGCACAATTTCCCGACAAGGGGGTTAATTGGATAATGAAAAACATGAATGGGTCCTCCATGAATATTCTTTGGAATGGCGAGATGATGAACCCTTTCGTGCCTTCGAGAGGTCTCCGTCAAGGGAATCCCCTCTCTCCATATATCTTTGTGTTGTGCATGGAAAGGCTTTGTTATCTAATCCAAAACTCTGTGGGCCGACGTGACTGGAAACCAATCCGTTTGGCCAGAGATGGACCATCGTTGACTCATGTGTGCTTTACGGAGGCCTCGGTGTCATAGGTACGAGTCAATCGACATGTTCTTGAGACTTTTTGCAATGCATCGGGACAGAAGATAAGCCTAGAAAAATCAAAGATATATTTCTCCAAAAACACATCTCGAGACCTTGAGCATGAGATTAGTGAAGCAAGTGAGATCTCGGCTACACGAGACTTGGGCAAATACTTGGGCATGCCGGTTCTTCAAAAAGGAATCAATAAGGAGACATTTGGAGAAGTCTTAGAACGTGCATCTTCGAGACTAACGGGATGAAAAAACCAGTCATTGAGTTTAGCGGGTCGGCTTACACTAACGAAGTCAGTTTTATCTTCTATTTTGATACACACTATGAGTACTATTATGCTCCCACAATCTACCCTACGTGCTCTGGACAAGGTTTTCTGCACCTTCTTATGGGTTGGTACACCTGAACGCCGTAAATTACACTTACTTTCCTGGAAACAAGTGTGTCGTGCTAAGAGTAATGGTGAACTGGGAATAAGAGTTGGAAAACATATGAATAAAGCCATGATCTCGAAATTGGGTTGGAGATTAATCAATGATAGTAGCAGTTTTTGGTCTCGGATTCTAAGGACTAAGTACAAAATTGGTGATATTCATGATCATTCATGGTTACAGAGAAAATCAACCTGGTCCTCGACATGGACAAGCATTGATCTGGGTCTTAAGGAAGTCGTTTTGCCAAGTCTTGGATGGGTGATTGGTAATGGCCAACATGTCAGATTTTGGACTGATAACTGGCTAGTGTATTCACCTCTTAGGGACTACACGATCGCACCACTTCCAGTAAATACAGAGCATTTGGCCGTCAAAGATTTATGGACCTCTGGTTTGGGATGGAACTGTGACCATATACACCAATATTTGCCGCGAGAATACCAGTTGAGACTTGACGCTTATGTAGTGGATGAAGTCACGGGATCAACTGATAGAATAGCATGGTTGGGTTCTTAAGATGGATAGTTCTCAGTCACAAGTGCTTATAGGCGCATTACCAGAGACCTTACTCCATCTCAAAACATGACCCACTTATTCTCTTTGATTTGGAAGTTAAAAGTGCCAGAACGAGTAAGACTTTTCATGTGGCTAGGAATCCATCAAGTGCTCATGACAAATTCAGAGCGACACAGGCGCCATCTCTGCGCATCAAACGTGTGTCAAGTATGCAAGGGAGCTGCCGAAACGATTCTACACATACTAAGAGACTGCCCTGCAATGAAAGGTATATGGCGACACATAATTTCACAAAATCTCCACTCTGCTTTCTGCACGAAGTCACTGTTGGAATGGTTCTTCTTTAATCTGCAAATTGACACTCTAAATGAGGGGTGTCCGTGGTCGGTGAGATTTGCAATGGCTATTTGGTGGGGTTGGAAGTGGTGTTGTATTAATGTATTTGGTGGTGATGGTAAGTGTCGAGACCGCACAAAATTCATCAAGGATATCTCTGTAGAAGTTTATCGAGCTAGAGTTAATGTTAGTCTCGGTAATATACAAAACTCGAGGTTAACACATCAACAACAAATTCGATGGCTTCCTCCAACTAGACCATGGGTTAAATTAAACTCCGATGGAGCAGTTAAAGGACACACGGAGCTAGCATCAGCAGGTGGCGCGCTTAGAGATACTAATGGATTGTGGATCGGTGGTTTTGCTCTCAACATTGGCATTTGCACGGCTCCTTTAGCTGAGTTGTGGGGGATTTATTACGGTCTCTATATAGCATGGGACAAGAAGATCACTCATCTTGATGTTGAGACTGATTCAGATATGGCGGTAACTTTTTTAACCAAGGGGATTGATCCATCTCATCCTCTTTCATTCATAGTATATTTGTGCTACGGCTTCTTGAGAAAGGACTGGCATGTCCGAATTCGACATGTGTATAGGGAAGCAAACTACCTTGCGGACGGTTTAGCTAACTATGCACTCATTCTACCCCTCGGCTTTCATTATTTTGATACTAGCTCAACTTCCGTTACTTTTTTTTTGTTAGACGATGTCGCATGTGTTTCATACCCTTGAACTGTCTTTTTGTAGTTTGCTAATTTTTCTATAATAAAATTGGGAGCTTGCTCCTATTACTCGACAAAAAAAAAAAAAAAAAC
>WJSH01000341.1:10221-32691 GCA_009757365.2 Lepidium campestre | reverse complement strand
ACGTGAGAAGAGAGAATGCAAACACAATGATATTGGCAAAAAATCAATGTTTTCAGAACTCAACCGGAGGTTATTGGTCCGGACCAGATTGGTATGTTGAACCGGTTTAACTGATCAAACGGATTTTTTTAGTTTCGATATATATAGAAAAATACCAATTGTTAATTAACTTATTATTTAATGATTTAAAGTAACGAAGATTTCTAAAGTTTTACCTGTTTTGTAGAGTTTTAAAGATTACTTAGAAATTTTTAATGAGTTTTATCAGAAAATTTGCAGAAATTTTTAATTAATTTTGAATATTCTTATATATTATTATATCCATAAAAGTTATTGTATACAAAATATATTAGAAATGTAATATAAAATTTTCTACTGTATTTATTTATTTACTTAATTATTTATATATTCTATAAATTATATATAACAAAACTCATAAATTATACCAAATTTTACAACAAATTAAATATTTTATTAATTATTATTTCTGTTATTATTATTATTATTTTATTATTTTCAGATCTATTTTATTTTTCTTTTAAAAAAATATATATATTTTTAATCATAGTGAATAAGTTTTACAAATATATAGATTCTTAGAAGAGATTTTACAAATATATAAACTAATAACACCAAACTTTAATAAAGTTTTGAAAAATCTTGATTCAATAACACTAAAATTTTAATAACATTTAAATCTTCACAACTCTATCTAAATAAATAAACCAATAACACCCCTTCATTTTTTAAATGTAATTTCATGTTCGAATTTCATAATACTCTAATTGAAGTATTTAAGGTATGGATCGGACTTTATCGATCCAATTGTTGACTTGTTTACAAAAAGAAAAACATGTAACCTCCTGTTTATATTTTAATGACACTTTTAACCCTATACATATAGGTTTTAAAACTATAAAATATTTTCTGTCTCTCCTTCTTATATTTCTCTTGTTCTTCATCTTTTGTGTATTTCTTCTTTCCTCTTTCCTTCTACGTATTTCTTCTCTTGCTCTCCTCCAAATCAATAAAGTTACTATTAATTCTTTAAATGTGACTCTTCAACTCTATATGGATGAGAGAGTTATTCTTTTTATACTTGTGTTGTTGAGAAGTGTTGGAGGTGGGTTTCACATCATTAGTCCAACATAAATCAAAATCAGCTCATCAAAGATTTCGGTTCGAAATATACTTAACTGAAGGAAAAATAAAATATTTTATATTTCAAGTATGAAATATTTCCGTTTCGGAAGAGATAATAATAAAAAGAAATTGTATTTATATTTTGTAACCTTAAAACTTAATTATTGAGCAATGAAATCATGATGTTGCACTAAACCGGAGGTTATTGGTTCGGACCGGATTGATTGGTTGAACCGGTTAAACTGATCAAACGGATTTTTTTATTTTCGATATATATAAAAAAATACCAAAAATTAAGGGGGTGTTATTGGATAAAAGGTTTTAATGTCTTTGAAGCTACGTAGCACGGAATCTTCTAGGATGATGCGCTTCCCGCTTCGAAATCGGAAACGAAATCGGAAGCGCACGGAATCTCTCGGAATTGTTTGGAATTGCGATTCCAAAAATGAAGTGTTTGGAAGCGCGTTGGAAGCATACGATTCCAAATTGGAAGCGTTTTGGAATCTCAAAATTGTTCATATCATGTTTAAAAAAAAAAAAAAACAAGCTAATAACTAATCTTTTGGTTTCTAATTTGTTATGATGTTTAATTTAACTCAATTTTTGTTAAAAATATTAAAATGTAAATAATAAAAGACTTCGAACTTTTTAAGTGAGTTATAATATTTAAATTATAAAGTGGATTTGTTATTTTAAAAGTTTATTTTAATATGATTTTATGTTGAGTAATTTATGATATATATGTATGTATATATATACATATAAACACACACGCTTCCTTAATTTTTTCACAAAACTCAATTTCGCGCTTCTAAACGCTTCCGCTTCCACGTACCCGCTTCTGATTCCATGAAGTTGAGCTTTGAAGGATATAGAAAGTAATGGAGATTTTGAAAGTTTTACAGATTCTTAAACATTATTTTGAAAGTTTTACAAAGTTTTACGGAGAGATTTGTAAAGAGTTTTACAGATTTCTGATTATTTATAAATATTTTCATTGATTCTTGAATCCATAAAAATATGTAAACAAAATATTTTCAATATATTTTAGGAACACTTCTTATACGAATTCTTAAACAAAATATTATTCTTTTGACTTTAATCCTCTATAAATTATCTTCGACAAAAGTACGTTCTCAACACTTTTTCTCAAAGCTATACCAACATTTTTTCTCAAGAAGGTACGTTCAAGTTTTTAACTCTTTTTCTAGTTACATTTGTTTATCATTGTTTTTGTCATTGTGTGTTAATTATTTTGTTCATCACAATCGTCTACGCTATAGTTTTTATTAGTGTGTTTCTTGATTGTCTTTTTTTTCATCTACGTATGCTTTTTTCAAAATTATTTATTGATTGATTGAAGTTATAGACATCATTCTTAATATTTTCTTACATGCTTAGCCTATGGGAGATTCTCAAAAGAGTAAATAAAAGAATTCTTATACTCAATGGGGACCAAAAGACAAAATTGTTAATAGATCTACTTGTTGATGGAATTCACCGAAACTGACGTGATGCTAATGGCATCATAAACAAGCTGACGGTAGAACAAAAGATTTTACCAGTTCTCAATGAAAAACTTGGATGCCAAAAAACCCACAAGCACTACCTAAGTCGAATGAAGTATTTGAGAACTATATATCAAAATTATTTGGACTTACAATGCTTCAATTCTGGATTTGGTTGGGATCCTGAAATGAAAAAGTTCACCGCTTTAGATGAAGTGTGGGATGAATATTTTAAGGTACGTATTTGATTATATAAAATTCTAACCATCTTAGTATAATTTGAACATACTTATCTAATAAGTGTCTTTAATTGATCTACAAAAGTACCATAACCATAAGCATCTACGTTATGAGTAGAATGAACAATTTGAGAATCTTCAACTCATATTTGGATGCGCTATAGCCATCGGTGGTTTCGCGATTGGAATGGGTGATACTACTAATGCTCGTAATCTTAGAGTTGAAGAGAATAACCCAGTCAGACCTAACGTAAACAACGACGACGTTTTTGAATTATCATCACAAGAGCCAACAACATCACCAAACGATGGTACGCCATCTGTTCTAGACACAAATCCAAAAGAATATGTTGAAAAACTTCATCCAAGGAAAAGATCTAGAACATAAGTTATTAACACTAAAAACAAGATGAAAAATGATAAGGATGATAAACACTAAAAACTTTGATTCATTCGCTGGGAATGAAAACATTTCTTTAAAGACATGTCGGTTAAAGAACGCTTTGGTTGGATTCTGAGCAATATGGATTCTACATAATTATTATGATGATCGTATGCTAGTTTTTGTTTTATTGATATTTTATTATTTGTGTTTTGTGAGAATGTTTTGTTCGTTGAGACTATCTTTATCTTTTGTTTGGTTTATGAATAATATGTTTGTTTTAAATTATTTGTGTTTACCGAGGACAGGTGGACAACTGGTTTTTATCACTTTACAAATCTTCAAGGCACCGGGGTTCGATCCCTCCCCGCGACAAGTAGAAGAAGAAAAAAGAGATTTTAGAGAATGGGCTTTGACTATGGATCGGACCTTGTTGACAAAAAAAGTTATTTGTGTTTAATTCAATAAATATATTGGTGAAATAGAATGTGATTCATGAATCATGATTGACTTTATATGTGTGTTTTATTTTCGGTCATCAGTTATATGTGTGTTTTATTTTCGGTCATCAGTTATATGTGTCAATATTATTTTTAATTTATTAATCAATTATATATTTTTCTTTGCAGAGATTACTTTATTTCATGGAGCATATTGTTGTGAGAGAAGAAGAATATCTTGAAGATGATGAATCAGAAATGGATATTATGTTACTATTATTGGAAAATACAATGAGAGCTTATTATAAAAGTATTGAGCGTCCAATACATTAGCCTATCACGGCTACCATTATATCCAAAGAGTTCTTACAAAGATCCATAGTGTTTTCGTCAGGTATACCGTATGTATCCGCACGTCTTTGTGAATTATGTGATCTTATTACAGAGAAAACAACTCTAAAAGATAATTGGCCAATTTTTCTTGAAGAAATGGTGGCTACATTTTTGCTCACTATCGATCAAAATTCAAGATATAGTTACACAATGGACACATTTAGGAGATCAAAGTTTGCTGCAAGTACAAATTTTGATAAGGTTTTGATAAGATCCTCCTAAGATCGAACACTCCAGAAGTAAGGTAAAGGATATGTTTGATCAGTTCTACTTGTGAGAGAAGAAGATGATCGAAGAAGATGGATCGTTAGGTCGCACAAAGGTTGCGGAAGACCTTTGATATTCCGTTAGGGTTCTTTGGATATGACGCACCAAAGAGATGAATAAATTTGAAAAGAGTTTGTTTGATTTAAAAGATTGTTAAAGAGAAAGTGTTTACAAGCTGTTCTTAAATAGAGAAAAGACAAGGGCAAATCCTAAGGCATAAAAACGAAATGGGCATTGTCTTATTCAACAAATGGGCCTCTTGAATGTGTAATCCACTTGCCTCATTAAAAACCTTAGTGAGAAAACCCATTGGGACAAAACCCACTAAGGGAAAAAGAGTGCAAATAGAATTACACACTCATTTACTAAATGCAAGTCAAAACCATTGTAGCTGGACTTGGATAGTCTTCTTCATGCTCTTCAATATGCTTAAGGAGTCCTCCAATAGTTTGGTTGAATAGCTTAGTCCTTGATCTTGTCATTGCTCCAGCAGGTACTTGCAAGACGTCCTCTTCTGTTGGCTCCATGTGCTCCAATCCGTCTAATATCACATCATCCTCCCCTTCTTGAAGAGGATTTGACCTCAAATTAATCTCATCTGCAATAAAAGGAACCAAATCAGAAACATTAAAGCTTGAGCTTACATTATACTTACCTTGAAGATCCAGCTGATAAGCGTTGTTATTGATCTTCTTGATTACGGTGAATGGTCCATCTATCCTTGGCATGAGCTTAGACTTTCTTTCAGCTGGAAAATGTTCCTTCCGTAAATGCACCCAAACCTTATCTCCTTTGTTGAAGATCAACTCACGTCTTCCCTTATTAGCTTGCTTGGCATAAGTCTTTGTCTTAGCTTCAATATTCAACTGTGCCTTCTCATGCAGCTGTTTCACAAGTTCTGCTTTCTTCTTTCCATCTAGACTAATTCTTTCATGCTCAGGTAAATGGGTTAGAGATCCAATGGAGACAAAGGATTAAAACCATACACAATCTGGAAAGGAGAAAACTTAGATGCAGAATGCATTGCATGATTGTAAGCAAACTCTACATGTGGTAAACAATCTTCCCAAGACTTTAAATTCTTTTTAATCAAAGCACGCAAAATAGTGGACAAAGTACGATTAACAACTTCAGTTTGACCATCAGTTTGAGGATGACAAGTAGTAGAGAAGATCAACTTAGTGCCTAATCTTGTCCACAATGTCCTCCAAATATGACTTAGGAATTTTGTGTCATGATCAGAAACAATAGTTCTAGGCATGCCATGCAATCTAACAACCTCTTTGAAGAACAAGTGTGCTACATGAGATGCATCATCAGTTTTATGACAAGCTATAAAATGAGCCATGTTTTAGAACCTGTCAACCACAACAAAGATTGAATCGTTACCTGTCCTAGTTCTAGGCAATCCCACCACAAAATCCATAGATATATTAACCCAAGGATGCTCAGGAATAGGTAGAGGAGTATACAAACCATGTGGCTGAACCGTGGACTTAGTTTGTTTACAAGTACAACATCTGGCACAGATTCGGTCAACATCTCTTCTCATGTGTGGCCAATGAAAGTGATATTACATTACTTTGAGAGTCTTGGCCATGCCAAAATGACCCATTAGGCCTCCTCCATGTGCTTCTCTAACTTAAAGATCTCGAATATAACAATTAGGTATACACAAACGATTCTCATAGAACAAGAAACCGTCTTGTTTAAAGTAACGACCAGAACCATGATTAGAACAATCAGAAAATATAACTTTAAAGTCATAATCAGTCTCATATAGCTCTTTGAAATGTTCAAAACCCAGCAGTTTGGTTCCAAGTGTAGAGAGTACAGTGTACCTTCTTGACAATGCATCATCAACCACATTGTCCTTACCTTGCTTGTAGCGGATGACATATGAAAAAGTTTCAATGAATTCAACCCACCTAGCATGGCGTTTGTTCAGTTTGTGTTGTCCTTTGAGATGCTTGAGAGATTCATGGTTTGTATGGATGACAAAGTCCTTTGGCCAAAGGTAATGCTGCCAAGTTTGTAATGCACGAACAAGTGCATACAACTCCTTGTCATAAGTTGGATAGTTCTGAGTGGCTCTTCCAAGTTTCTCACTGAAATAGGCAACAACTTTCTTATCCTGCATCAAAACAGCTCCATTACCCATATTAGAAGCATCGCATTCTATCTCAAAAGTCTTAAGAAAATCAGGTAATGCTAAAATAGGTGCATTGATAAGCTTATCCTTTAACGCTTTGAAGGTTTGTTCTTGAGCTTCAGTCCACTTGAATCCAATTTCTTTCTTAATGATTTTCGTGAGAAGAGCAGCTAAGGTGCTGAAATCTTTGACGAATCTCCTATAAAATCCGGCCAGTCCATGGAAGCTTCTCACTTCACTTAGAGTCTTAGGCGTTGGCCACTCCTTGATTGCTTTAACCTTCTCCTCATCAATCTTAATGCCATATGCACTTACAACAAAGCCTAGAAACACAAGATTATCCATGAAAAATGTGCATTTCTTCAAGTTAGCATACAACTTCTCTTGCTTAAGCACTCCTAGAACCTTTGTAATATGTCCTATATATTCATCTAATGACTTGTTGTAAACCAAGATGTCATCAAAATAAACCACAACAAATTCACCGATGAATGCTCTAAGAACATGATTCATTAGTCTCATGAAAGTACTAGGTGCATTTGTTAACCCAAATGGCATAACCAACCATTCATACAACCCATGCTTAGTTTTAAATGCGGTTTTTCATTCATCCCATTCTTTCATCCTAATTTGATGATAGCCACTCTTCAAAGCTATCTTAGAAAAGACAACATAACCATATAATTCATCTAGCATATCATCAAGTCTAGGAATAGGATGGCGATACTTAACCGTTATGTTGTTGATTGCTCTACAATCAACACACATGCGCCAGCTGCCATCTTTCTTGGGCACTAGAAGGACGGGGACGGCACACGGGCTCATGCTTTCACGTATATGACCCTTTTCCAGCAACTCATTAACTTGTTTTTAAAGCTCCTTGGTCTCCACGGGATTGGTTCTATATGCTGGTCTGTTTGGTAAAGAAGCACCAGGTACAAAGTTTATTTGATGCTCTATTCCTCTTATAGGTGGCAGTCCATTGGTGATCTTCTCTGTAAATACATCTTCAAAATCCTGCAAAAGAAAAGTCATTTTGCTCGGGAGAACCAACTCTAGATTAGCAAGAAGAGCTTCCTTAAAAACAAAAAGAAGCATAGGATGGTCTATAGAGAGAGTATGCTTGACGGTATTAGCATAGAAGTTGGTTGGTTTGCGTCCTTTATCTTCTGAACTAGTAGAATTCTTGAGTTGCAGCTGATCTTGATAGACCTCTTGGGGAGTCATTGGGAGGAGAGTGGTTTTACGGCCTCCGTAAACAAATGAGTGTTTGTTAGTTTACCCATCATAGACCACCTTACGATCAGATTGCCATGGTCTTCCTAGAAGTATATGCTCAGCTTCCATAGGTAGTATACATCACATAGTACTTCATCCTCATACTTCCCAGTGCAAATTGGGACCAGCACTTGCTTGGTGACGTTCAGTTCACCCTTCTCACTCAACCACTGCAATTTATAAGGTTTTGGATGCCTTTCGACCTTAAGTCCCAATTTGTTGACCATAATCTCACTAGCTGCATTAGTACAGCTGCCTCCATCGATGATCAAACTGCAAATCTTTCCTTGGACCATACATCTTGAATGAAAAAGATTTTCTCTTTGCTCTTGTTCTTCAGCTTTGGCATTCAGATTGAGTGCTCTTCTTGCAACTATCAAATTTCCTTGCAAAGGTGCAGCCTCATATTCTTCAGATGAAGATGGTAAAGTAAGCTCTTCCTCAGCGGATTCATACTCTCCATTAGGCAACATAACCATAACTGTTTGATTGGGGCAAGCACTAACATAGTGTCCTTTGCCTTGACACCTAAAACACACAACTTCTTTGGACCTAGGCTTGATCTCGGACTTTTCCCTTGATTTTGTAGTTTCAGACGTGTTCTTAGCCTCACCTTTGACCAATTCTGGTTTTGGGAACTCACGTGGCTTATCATCTCTTTGGTAGCTCGGTCGAGTATTACTAGAGTTGTGACCATAATTCCCTCGAGTGTTGCCTTTACGCTTAAGTTGTTGCTCAAACAAAATAGCCTTGTGAAGCATATCTTTAATCTCTACGTAGTACTCCATCTCAAGTCTATCTTGCATATCTCGGTTTAATCCTCCTAAGAACCTAGCCATAGTAGTTTCTCTGTCCTCCATGATATCAACCCGGAGCATAAGAATCTCCATCTCTTGATAGTAGTCTTCTACAGATCAGTTTCCTTGAGTAAGTCTCCTCAGTTTTTGATGTAAATCTCTGTGATAATGTTGAGGCACAAATCGTTTTCTCATGGCAGCTTTCATTTCTTTCCATGTACTGATAGGGTACTCTCCATTCATTCTTCTTGTGGTAACAAGCTGATCCCACCAACTTAATGCATAGTCTGAGAACTCAGTTGCAGCCACTCTAACTCGATTCTCCTCGACATAATGTTGGCAATTGAAGACCAACTCTATTTTGGTTTCCTAGTCCAGATAAGCGTCTAGATCATTTCTTCCTTGGAATGATGGAATTCTAATTTTTAATACTCCAAGATTGTCTAGCATTCGGTTGGGTACTTCTTGCTTCTTCTGGTTCCTATGACATCTTTTAGATGTCTCACTCTTCTGACCATAGTACTCCACAACCAGCTTATCTCCACTAGAACTAGACTTTTTATGTTCAGCATCAGTCTTATCATGACCAGAAGAGACTTGGAGAAGGTCTTTGTATGGATTACTCTGTTTGGATCGAGTTGAAGACTTGTGATGACCCTCAGATTGTATCTCATTTCGGAAAGCATCAAACCTCTGGTCCAAATCCGTTTCAAGATTTTTTTCCAACATCTTTTCCATAGCTTCAATCAGTAGTTTGTTATTGATGCTCTGTGGTGTTTCCTCATCCTCGTGAGACATGTTTCCTGACAAATTAAAAGACACAAACCCAGTAAAATAGTCCAAAGGTTCAAGAGGAAAATTACCGATCAAGTTGACCGCTTAAATAGGCGCATAATAGTTTTGAAAACATACCAATCAAACAAACCGCTCAAACATGCGCAAAACAGTTTTTAAAATAGACCAATCAACTAGACCGCTCAAACAAGGGCAAAACAGCTTTGAAAAACAAACCAATCAAACAGACCGCTCAAAAAGACCGCTCAAACAGGCGCAAAACAGTTTTATAAAACCAGACCAATCAAACTGGTATGAGATATGGTTGGAAGATGAACAGTCAAACGAAGAAATGATAAGCAATCATTGAAATCTACCAACTTAAAGATTCAGTTGCATTACTAATAGATCTAAGCAAAGATTTAATGATTCTAACTCACAACTTCAAGTTTTTTTGTGCGGAGATCTAAGGAACTGAATAGTCACATGAAGAACAAATATTCTGAAAACGTTTTCAACCCAGATCTAATGAGTGAACACACTTTTTATGATTTTATGTAAAGAAAAGAGTGATGAAAATGAAGAGAAATGGATGTAGAACATGAGAGAAACAAGAAATGATAAAGAAACGAAACACTTAACTTCTGAAGTGGCTCTGATACCACTTGATAAGATCCTCCTAAGATCGAACACTCCAGAAGTAAGGTAAAGGATAGGTTTGATCAGTTCTACTTGTGAGAGAAGAAGATGATCAAAGAAGATGGATCGTTAGGTCGCACAAAGGTTGCGGAAGACCTTTGATATTCCGTTAGGGTTCTTTGGATATGACGTACCAAAGAGATGAACAAATTTAAAAAGAGTTTGTTTGATTCAAAAGATTGTTAAAGAGAAAGTGTTTACAAGTTGTTCTTAAATAGAGAAAAGACAAGGGCAAATCCTAAGACATAAAAACGAAATGGGCCTCTTGAATGTGTAATCCACTTACCTCATTAAAAACCTTAGTGGAAAAACCCATTGGGACAAAACCCACTAAGGGAAAAAGAGTGCAAATGGAATTACATACCTATTTGCTGAATGCAAGTCAAAACCATTGTGGCTGGACTTGGATAGTCTTCTTCATGCTCTTCAATACGCCTAAGGAGTCGTCCAATAGTTTGGTTGAATAGCTTAGTCCTTGATCTTGTCATTGCTCCAACAGGTACTTGCAAGACGTCCTCTTCTGTTGGCTCTATGTGCTCCAATCCGTCAAATATCACATCAGGTTTTAAAGGCATTAATAGGAGATCAGAGGTACAAAGTATCACTTGCAAGAGTTTAGAGGTCAAGGTCGTGACCCTAGTAATAAAAATGAGTTGTTCAACTTACTCATGCATCTTTAATAAATGTGATCGAGCGAATATTCGGCATCTTCAAGTCTCGTTTTATGATCTTTAAATCTGCACCACCATTTCCTTTTAAGGTACAAGCAGAGCTTGTATTAGCTTGTCCTAAGTTACATAACTTTCTTCCAAAAGAATGTCGGTCTGATGAATTTCTTTATGAAGGAAACAGTGAGGATAATGAAGAAAACAATGAGAATAATGAAGATAACAATTACGTGGATCACGAAGATGTAAGAACTCTTCAATCTCAGCAAAGAGAATATGCAAATAATTGGGAGACACACAATAGCTGGTAATATGTGGGCAAAAGCTACATGAGGGAGGAACAAACAATGATTCACAATAGCTTTTATTCAAAATTTTCAGTTGTTTCAATTTTTTAAAACTATTAGTTTCAGTTTTTTCAATTTTCAGCTTTGAGGAAAGACTCCACTTGTGAGATTATCTTCTATGAACTATCAGTTCCACTAGTGAGTTTTTATCTGATGGTTTTTGATGATTTGAAGTCGATTAGATGGTACTGGAACAGTTTAGTTAGTTTGCTTGGCTATAAGTTTGCTCAAAAAAAAAGTTTGCTCAACGTTCAATTTTGTATAACATGCTTTCCATATTTGACCATTGAGGTAGATTGGTTTATTCACACTTCCATGAGATTTGTTGTGTGATAGATGGATCTATTAGCTTTGCACGTTAAGTACTCCTGATCGTTGCAGGTTAATTTTAGAGCTCATAAGTAGGTGAATTTAATCGTCTACTTGTTGCTCTTTGGTCTCTTATTATTCTGCTTGATGTATTATTATTACACATCATCATAAGACAAACTCTTAAAGTATGCTTCTCAAAGTTTGGAAGAGTAGTTAGAAAATTGTCCATTCCTTGAGAGAAGGGATGACGAAGATGATTGACTATCAGAAAGAGTATGCTTTTGGTGACTTGAAGGTGCATCCTTTTGTGATGGCTCATAAGATTTACATGAGTGACTTACTTTTGTTTAATTGAAGGTTCGAGCATCGAATCTCTTGAAGACTAAAGAATTAGAATATATATTTGTGATAATCAAAGGGGAGAATCTAGAAGCAAGAGGCGAAGGCTTCATCAGAGAAGACGAAGAAGGACACAATTTCGATCTGGGTTTAACTACGGCGTTCTGGCAATTCTGGCGACGCCGTCACAGACATCTTCTTCTTCTTTCACGTCATCGTGTTTTCGGTATGATTTCTGATTTTTTGGCAGAAGAAAATGTAAAACCTTCGAGCATTAAAATGTAATCCATCACGTCAGCTTGTTGATGGGTTTTGAACCTGAACGTATTCTTCTAATTGAAGCAGACGCATGACTTTGAGAATATCTAATCGACAATACTTTTGAAGATTGTATTTTACAAAGGAATAGATATATAATCAACAAGCCAATAACCCAAGAATTTAATTCAATGACAATATGAGATTCTTTAGTATAGTTTGAATAACACAAAACTTTTATGGACTTTGTAAAGTCATGAATCCAATAACTCTAAACTTATAAAGATTTTAGAAAACTTTTAAAAAATAGAGTTTTGAAAAATCTTGATTCAATAATACTAGAATCTTAATAACTTTTAAATCTTTATAACTCTATATAAATACATAAACCAATAACACCCCTTGACTTATTGTTATGATAGAGATAATTATCCAAAAAGATATTTTAATATTATATCTAGTAATGCAAAAATTATTATGGGCTCTCGAGGAGCCAATTTTTCAATGCCAAGGGGAACAAAATTTGAGATAAATGATGCATTATATTCCCCTAAATCTTATAGAAACTTGCTAAGTTTCAAAGATATCTGTAGAAATGGATATCATATAGAAACTATAGGTAAGAATGACATTGAGTATCTTTGCATTACATCAGTCATTTCAGAGAGAAAAAACATATTAGAAGTGCTCTCAGGTTTATCCTCCAAAATATATTTCATAAAAATAAATATGACTAAATCATATATTACTGTAAACCCGAAGTTTACATATACGTTCAAAGTCTGGCATGAACGTTTAGAGCATCTTGGTTCAGTCATGATGCAAAAAATTATAGAAAATTCAAATGACCATCCATTGAAAGACCAGAAGATTCTTCAATGGAGAAAATTTCAATGTAATGCTTGTTCTCTTAGAAAACTAATAACTCGGTCATAACCAGGTAAAATTGGGAATGAATCTCCAGTATTTCTTAGAGAGAATACATGGTGATATATGTGGACCTATCCACCCATAATGCGGATCGTTTCGATACTTTATGGTATTGATTGATGCATCTAGTAGATGGTCACATATGTGTCTATTGACTACACGAAATACGGGTTTCACAAGATTCATTACCCAAATAATAAGGTTGAGAGCACAATTTCCTGATTATATAATAAAGAAAGTGAGGCTTGATAACGCTGGTGAAATCACTTCACAAGCCTTCAATGACTATTGTATGTCATTAGGAATTGATGTTGAACATCCAGTCCCACATATTCACACACAAAACGATTACAAATTATTGCTAGACCGTTAATAATGAGAAAAAAGCTTCCAGTTTCAATATGGGGTCATACAATTTTGCATGCTACGGCACTAATTCAAATAAGGCTGAGTGCATATAATAAATACTCTCCATCCGAATTAAAATCTGGCCAAAAGCTAAATATTTCTCATCTCTGTGTTTTTGGGTGTGCTGTTTATGTCCCTATAACGCCACCACAAAGAAGAAAAATTGAACCACAAAGGAGATTATGAATATATATTAGGTATACATCACCAAGTATAATTTGGTATATGGAACCACGAATTGGTGATATGTTTATGGCACGTTTTGCCGATTGTCATTTTAATGAAGATGAATTTCCAGCGTTAGGGGGAGGAACTAAAAAGTTTCAAAAGATATTACATGGTGTACATCGTCGTTATTGCACCTTGATCTCCTTACGAAATAACGTAAACTGGAAGTTTAGAAAATTGTGCATTTATAAAATATGGTAAACCAAATACCATATGCGTTCACCGATACAAAAATGGTGGCAAAATTATATATACCCGCTGCGAATGTTCTATCAAGAGTTATTGTTTCGGATGAACAAACTGATGAAAAAGTAGCAAATGAACCTAGACTTTAGTTGAAAATGGTCTAGAAGAAACATATACACAAAAAAGTATTGAAGACGAAAATGATGTAGAAAATCATAAGATTTCCATCAATTATGCCCAAAATAGAAGGTTATGGGTTAGAAATAAGATAGAAGATGATGATAGAAATTTCTCACTCTCTGTATCAAAAGAAATTGATTATGAAAGTGATGCTCCAGATCCAAGGTCCATTTTGAAATGTGAGAAAAAACATGATTGGGAGAAATGGAAAATGGCCATTGAAACTGAATTGAACTCCCTAAATAAAAGAAATGTTTTTGGACTTATTGTCACAACACCCGAACATGTAAAACCCGTAGGGTATAAATGGGTCTTTGTTCAGAAAAGAAATGAGAAAAACGAGGTAACAAGATATAGAGCTTGACTTGTTTCTCAAGGATTTTCTCAAAGACCGGGAATTGATTATTGAAGAAACATATTCCCCGGTAATGGATGCAATTATATTCAGATTTTTGATGAGTCTAGCGGCATCTAAAAATCTAGAAATGCATCTAATGGATGTTGTAACAACATATCTATATGGATCACTTGATAATGATATATATATATATATATATATATGAAAATCCCAAAAAGACTAAAAATGCCAAAAACATTAGACTCAAAGTCTAAAGAAATATGTTCGGTCAAATTACAGCGATCACTTTACGAATTAAAACAATTCGGACGCATGTGGTATAATCGCTTAAGTGAATATTTGTTGAGTAAAGGATATACCAACAATGTGATATGCCCTTGTGTATTTATTAAGAAATTTTATATGGATTTGTGATCATTGTTGTATATGTTGATGACCTGAATATTATTGGAACTCAGAAGGAGATTAATGATGCAAGAACTCATATGAAATAAGAGTTCAAAATAAAAGATATTGGACAGATAAATTTTTTGTCTTAGACTCCAGATCGAGCATCTTCGGGATGAAATATTTATACATCAATCAAATTATACGAAAAGGATCTTAAAATGATTTTACATGGATAAAGCGACTCCTTCAAGTACTCCAATGGTCAATATAACACCTAATATTGACAAAGATCCATTCCGACCTTGTGAAGATAACGAAGAGGTATTAGGTCATGAAGTACCTTATATGAGCGTTATTGGTGGACTCATGTATCTTGCAAATTGCACAAGCCACGCTTGCAAGATACAGTTCATCACCTATGCGCAGTCACAAGAATATAATAAAACATATTGTTCGTTATCTTCAAGGAACTACTGACTTGAGATTATTTTATCTTAGAAATGCTAGTATTGGTGTAGTTGGTTTTGCAAATGCAGGCTATTTATCATATCAACATAAAGCCCGATCGCAAACCGGATATGTTTTAACGGTTGGAGGTACTACAATATCTTGGCGTTCCCAAAAGCAAACTTTAGTCACTACCTCGTCAAAACATGTATAAACAATTGCACTTCACGAAGCAAGTAGAGAATGTGTGTAGCTCAGATCTATGACTCAACACATACAAAGAACTAGTGGAATAACCATAAATAAAGAACCAACAAAATTGTTTGAAGACAACGCTGCATTTGTCGCTAAACTCAAAGAAAGTTATATCAAGAACGACAAAACTAAGCATATTTCCCCAAGATTTTTCTCCTATATACGGGAACTTGAAAAGAATCAAGAAGTGAATATTCAATATATCCGTTCAACAGACAATGCAGCAGATTTGTCCACAAAAGCGCTTCCCACTACAACATTCAGAAAACACGTTTATGGCATTGGGATGCGTCAACTTCAAAATTTATGATATCCGTCACTTCATGGGCAGATTACGTTACTATACTATTTTTCTCTTGTCATAATTTTTATCCCACTAGATTTTTCCATGAAAATATTTTTAACGAGGCAGTACGTAATATATCAGTATTATCTTTATATATTAAAGCAGAGATTCCTTTTCATTTTGGACTTCAATTTACGTGTTATAAACTATAGGATAAAATTAACCTATGGTTAATAACTACCCTTAAAAATAGGTATAAGGTTTGTTTTATTATAAATTTTTATATAAAAATTCAAAATTAATATAGATTTAATAGAAAAATCTCAAAAAAAACAACAATTTAACATAGATATGTCGGGTACAAATTTGATTCCTGATTCGGTTTGGGTTTGGGTTTGGTTTTTTGGGTATGTAGATTTCGAACCTATTATGGTATTTTGTCGGATTCGGTTTGGATTTGATTTATCTAATTCAGGTTTTTGGTTTTTTTGATTTAAGACTTATTCCAATATTCTAATTTTTTGGTACATGTTTGAGTTCATAACTACCCTTAAAAATAGGTCTAAGGTTAACTTTATCATAAATTTTTATATAAAAATTCAATAATAAGATAAAATTAACTTATGGTTCATAACTACCCTTAAAATAGACATAAGGTTGACTTTATTTTAAAATTTTATATAAAAATTCAAAATTAATAAACATATAATAGAAAAACTCTAAAAAAGCTACAATTTAATAAAAATATATCGGGTACAAAATTTGGTTCTTGATTTCATTTGGGATTGAGTTCGGTTTTCCGGGTATATAGATTTAGGACCCATTATGATATTTTGTCCAGTTTGGATCGGGTTTGGTTTCTCTAATTCGAGTTTTTGGTACTTTTGATTTAAGACTTATTTGAGTATTTTTATTTTTTGGATTAGTTTTGGTTCGGTATAGGTCGAATTCTGGTTCGAGTAATTTTATATAAAATTTCAAAATTAATAAAAATTTAATAAAAAAAAATCTAAAAAGCTAAACTTTAACAAAATATACCGGGTACTCATTCGGTTCTTGATTTAGTTCCCGTACGAGTTTGGGTTCGTAACTACCCTTAAAAAGAGGTGTAAGGTTGACTTTATTATAAATTTTTATATAAAAATTCAAAATTAATAAAGATTTAATAGTAAACACTCTAAAAAGCTAAATTTTAACAAAAATATATTGGGTACCTATTCGGTTCTTGATTTGGTTCCGAAACAGGTTTGGGTTTGGTTTTTTGGATACATAAATTTAAGACCCATTTGGGTATTTTGTCGGGTTAGGTTCCTCCAATTCAAGTCAATTTCAGTTTGGTTTTGGATATCGAATTTTATGCTCAGGGCTAAATATGTTATATCAAATATATATAAAGGAATAAACGAATAATAATGATACTTAATTAAATATATATAGAAAGTTTTTGACACATAATTAAATATTATTTAATTTTTTCTTAAGAAACAATCAAATCATCATACTAAAAAGTGGTTTTTTTTATCTCTTGTGTAACATATCTTGCGGACAAAACTAAGGAGTTCCTATCTCCTTTCCGTCAGCCACCTCTCCTCACCGCCGCCGGAAAAAAGATCCTCATCGTGTGTTCTTCCACCCTCAACTGTTCCTCGTTGAAGATCTGAACCAATGCGCACTAGATCTTGAATTTTGTCTCCTCTTGTTCTGAGTCTTGGCTTTAAAAGATCCACTGTGTCGTCCAATGGTTTTTTGACAACGTCAGACTTATGCTCGTGAAACGTGAGATATAGGTTGAGTCTCTTGTTTGTTTTGGCCTCCTTTGTAGCACGCTGTATTTTTCTTTTGTCTGTGGTTTTGGCCATGGTTGTGTTTGGTGTTCATTATGATTTAGGGTTTGTGTTGGTCTCCGCTTCAATTAGGAATTTGTTGTGTCTTTTATGTTTTTGATTCTGTTAAATCCTTTAAAACCAGTTTGGATCAATTCAGTTTTTTTAAAATTTCATGGTTACTTTTATGTTTGTTTTGGGTTAAATTGGGTGGAACTGGATATGGGCAGACGATAATGGTGGCTTTTGTTCTCATGGTTGGATCATTTTACACTGGTTCTCTCTTCGAAAACAAGCAACCATTTATGTTTCTCAAGCTTCTTCCTCTAAATTTGGTTCATTCTCTTACCATTTTGTCGTTCATTCCGAAAAAACATGGTTCCTTCTTTTGCATGTTTATTTATCTATTCTAATTAGTGTTCCATAAGCTTGGTTTATACTAAGTTTGTTTGTTCTTCTCGTTTCCTTTTTGTTTTCTCTTCAACTTGTTTCAAAATTAGTTTTTATATCTCCAGATTAAGTCGGTTGTTCGCTCCTTCCTCTGTCTTCGACACAAAGGTTTTTTCTCCGGGTTACTCTTAACGCCAGTTTCTCTCATCAATCCTCTAAATCTCTCACAACCCTTCCTTCTTTCTACTCTACGCCCAAGTTAGATTGGTGAAATAAGAATATGTAGAAGATCATCCTCCGCCTTAGCTATGCAAAATGTGCATTTTCTGTTACCGTTAGCCGCCGATGAATCTCTTGTCTTAATTGAATCGTGTCCTTCATCACTATTTTCTTCTCCAAAGAGTATGAATCGATTAAGTGGCTATGTTAGTCTCCTCCACAAGAATTACAAATCAGATTTGATCGAGGTCTGATAGGTTGGTGTCTCTCCATAACCATCACAAAGAAGGAAAGGAAGCACTAGTTCAATATCTTTTCAAGTCTACCTATTACAAGTGAGGTTAAGAAGATCAAAAGTCGCAATGGATTTTGTTTGTTCAAGATCTCTTGTTTTTCAGTGAGCCTGTTTAGGTCATTTCGTTTTCAGTTTGTATTATGGACTATGTGTAACTTGTGCCCAAGTATGGCTTTTAATGAAATAAATAAATGACAAAAAAAACAATTAAATCCTGCGGTATAGCGTGGGTTGAATTGTAGTTGGATAATTAAGGGAGAGTGTTATGATATAGATAATTATCCAAAAATATATTTTAGTTTATATTTTCTTGTTGCCTAAGTTTCTCTAACCGCCTTTACTGAGGCTATATATAGGGGGTGAAACTCATTATGTTTACTACACAAGTGAGTGAATAAAAAAATTACTTCTTCCTCTCTCTTACTTCATATATAAGAATATTATATTATATAATATAGACATAAACATATTTTATACTCCCTCTATCCCATTTTAAATAAGGTTTTAGAGAAAAAAAATTGTATTATATTATTTAATTTTTTCAACTTTCAAAGTAAAATTAATTATATTTTTATTTCTTTTGACTATTTATATTCTGTAAATTGATTTTTGATTGGTCAAATAATTATTAGGTAAACGAGTAACACTTATTTAGTTTTTTAACATGTACCTTACTATTTATATTATAATGACACTTTTAACCTTATATCTATAGGTGTTAGAACCATAAAATATTTTCATTCTCTCCTTATATTTCTCTTCTTCTTCATTTTTCTTGTATTTCTTTTTTCCTCTAGCCTTCTATGTCTTTCTTCTCTTGCTCTCCTCCAAATCAATAAAGTAACTATTAATTATTTAAATGTCACTATTCAACTCTACATGGCTGAGGTATTTTATGTGGGTTTCTCTTTCCAAAATCGGAAAGTAGCAATAAATTTGTCGATTTCTGCAAGGTTCTCTACGAATTCAGTTAAACACACAGTTGAGGGCTTAGGATCGACAATAGTGGATTGTGACATTTATGAAGAAAAGCACGAATTTTGGAAATCGTTTTCCGATTTGATGGTTTAGAGTTTGTGGATAACATAACGTTTTACAGTGTAAAATCAAAAGTAACCCGCTAACAATTTTATTAATGTATATTTTATATTTTAATTTGTTAAAAAAATTTCAATTTTAGTTAATTAAGAAGTTACTTCTAACAAATAAGTTATATGTCTATCAAAAATATTATATATTTTATTTGTTTCATGTTAGCATGCTAACAACCTTATTAGCACATATATATATTGTCAACAATTGGATCGACAATGCCCGATACATAGCTCAAAGTTCACTCCCTAAAATCCTTTTTTTCTTCCACTTGTTGCGGGAGGAATTGAACCCTGGTATCTAAGGATTTGTAAAGCGATTATTACCATTACACCACCTATCCTTGGCAACACACATTTTATTATTTAGTTCGTTAAATCATTTTTAGTTTTAATTAATTAATAAGTTATCATCTAATTAGTAAGTTACAAGTTAAATAACACTGTAATATGAATGACATAAGAAATGCATTACCACGACTTTGTTGATTTTGATCTCGTCTTGAAGCATCGTTTTAAGATACTATATTGCTTTTTGAATCCTTCTCCCTTGTATCTTGGTATTTGCCCTTCAAACCATTCTAAGTTAGGTTTAAACCATTCTAAGAAATGCATTTAAAACCAATCTTAAAATGACGCTTCAAGATGATATCATAATCAACAAAGTCATGGTAATGCATTTTTTATGTCCTTTATATTACAATTATTTTTAACTTAGAACTTATTAGACAGTAAATTATTAATGAACTATGATTGAAAATGTTTTAATGAACTAAATAATAAAATATGCACTAATAAAATTATTAGCAAGCTAACATCGAACAAATAAAACATAATACTTTCGATAAACATGTAACTTATTTGTTAGATGGTAACTTATTAATTAACTAAAATTAAAAATATTTTAACAAACTAAATTACAAAATATACGTTAATAAAGTTGTTTTGGGGTTAACATTGAATAGATCAAACAAAAATCACTTATTATTTATGGTTGTCGTTATCCTTTATTTTTTCACCTTTGCAGATCTAATTTTATTGTTTCATAATTAGCTAGTTCCATTGTTTCAATATAAATTATTACATTATTATAAAAACAAGACATTATTAAATTATTTCATTGTTGCCTATTTGTTTCATTTGTTAAAACTTATTGCAATTAGTTAAATTGAATATTTGATTAACGAAAGCAGTTTATTTGTCTCATATTTGCTATTTTAATTTTTTTGGCAAAAGCTTAATAGAACATGAGTTCACAAGATAGTAGCTCAACATGAAATTTGAGGAGGTATTTTCACAAAATGTTCATACGTTAGAGAAATTCCAATAAGAAGTCCAAACAATTCAAATCTAAGAGGATTTTGTTAAAGATCACGTGTTTCACAATGGCCGGTGATGACGGCAATGACGGTGAAGTCGGCAATGACGGCAATGGACGGTGCAAGATGTGTTTGTCAACAATTTCGTCCACCTACTCCCCAAGCTTCTCCTATAAATACTCAGGTAAGGAGAAGAGAGAAAACCATCCCAAGAAGAAGAAAAGAAAGAGAGAACGAAAGAAAAAAGAAATTTGCAGAGCTTCGCGAAAGAGAAGAAGAAGAAGAAGAAAAGAATAAAAAATTATTTTATTCTTTTTTGATTTTCTTTAATACTTTTTTTTTAGAAAAAAAAATATTATTCTTTAAGAAATTGAGTGCATTTGGGATCGGGTGTGAGTTGAGTGCTTTGTAAAATTTCTCGGAGATAATAAAAGATCTGTAGCAGGTCCGGAGACATAGGCAAAGTTGGCCGAACTCCGTTAACAATTTTGTGTGTGTACTCTTTTCTCGCTCCCGCAAATTCTGGTTTACCGCAAAATTTGATCGCGTATTTCCTAACAAATGGTATCAGAGCTCGAGTTACGGTGATCGATCAAATTTTTTGAGGAGTTACTATTCACGTGAATAGTGTTTTTTGTCGGTAACATCGGTTTGTCGACGGAGGTGTTTTTTTATACACGATGGTTCCAGAAACGATGGGAGGCGAAGACAGTTCGGTGCACAGTATCGGAAAGTTTGACGGTACGGATTATGCATTATGGAGAATGCAAATTGAAGATTATCTGTACGGAAAGAAGCTACATCAACCACTGAGCAAGAAGCCTGAGAAGATGGATCAGGATGAGTGGGATCTCCTTGACAGACAAGTCCTGGGTGTTATAAGATTAACACTGTCGAATAACGTTGCTCACAACGTTGCGAAGGAGAAAACCACGGAAGGGCTCATGAAAGTTCTCTCTGATATGTATGAGAAACCCTCGGCAAACAATAAGGTGTTTCTCATGAAGAAACTCTTTCATTTGAGGATGGAAGAAGGTAGCCCGGTTGCCGCACATGCAAATGAGTTCAACACGATTGTCAACCAACTGTCATCGGTTGAAATCGAGTTTGAAGATGAAGTGCGAGCACTGATTCTGTTGGCGTCTCTGCCAAACAGTTGGGAGCCAATGAGGACAGCGGTTAGTAATTCTGTGGGTACTCAGAAGCTCAAATTCAATGATGTTAGAGATCGTATTCTTGCTGAGGAAGTTCGAAGGATAAACTCTGGGGAGGCATCAACGAGCTCTGCTTTCAACGTGGAAAACAGAGGGAGAAACCCAGATAGAAATAACCGGAGTAATGGCAGATCGAAGTCAAGGAATAGACGGGATCAATCCAAATTCAGACAGCATGTAGAGTGCTGGAATTGTGGAAAGACATGCCACATTAAGAAGAATTGTCGGGCACCACTGAAGAAGGAAGACAACAAGGGAGGCGGAGCTAATGCAGTTGCTGATGCATTGGTAGTGTCTGTTGATTCCCCAAGGAAATGTGAAGCTCGTGATGCAACTGGAAATAACACCAAAGCGTCAATCTCCTATGTCGATAGCCCAGTCGATTCATGGGTTCTTGACTCAGGAGCGCCATTCCACACTATACCGCACCACAACATTATGTAGAATTATGTTGC
>WJSH01000312.1:61068-88415 GCA_009757365.2 Lepidium campestre | reverse complement strand
ACCTGCCGCGACCTAATCTGCGGTACACGCGGCCTCGTCCTGCGGTACGTGCGGCCTCGTCTTGCAGTACATGCAGCCTCGTCCTGTGGTACGTGCGGCCTCATCCTCCGGTAAATGCGGCCTTGTCCTGCGATACGTGACTGATCCACCCGCGGTACATGATTCTACTACCCGCGGTACGTGACTGATCCACCCGCGGTAAGCTTTCTTCTCGACCCGCGGTACGTGAAGTCTCACGTCTGTTGACTTTCTCGCCTGTCCGTTGACCCGTCCTGTGGTACGTGGAATCCTTACCCGCGGTACATGCCTCTTGACCCGATGGCTTACCCGCGGTACATGGCTCACGTCCGTTGACTTTCTTGATCCAAACGTTGACTTTTTTAATCTTGTATCATATGACCTTTTTATGATATTTTGATGATTTGGTGACCCTTATGGGTCCTTGATGGCCATTTTCCTCCTTCTTGGAGGTCCTTGGGGTGGTCTTCGGCCTTGTCATGATGACTTCGGCCTTGACTCTCCTCTTCTTTTGCTTCTTGACCTTGAAGGTCTTCGGCCTCTCCGGCCTCTTCCTCTTGTCTCTTTGATGTAGACTAATAAGTTCTTCCCACAGATATTGAGTCCGAGTGTGATAAGATGACAAATCCATGCTACCTTGACAGAGAGTATGAAGTTGTTGTTGCAACTTATACAAGCGAGGGAGATTCGATATGTGAAATCTTGTATGAAGATCATTCCAAATATCTGCAGCAGTTTTGAAATACAGAATGCTAGGATATATCTTCTTGTTCACATCATTGAGAAGCCAATACTTAATCATGCTATTGTATCGCTTCCGAATTTTGCAATAGATATCACTTTCATCTGGCTGAGGGATTGATCCATCTATGAATCCTAGTTTATTCTTTGCTTCTAAACTAGTAGTCATAGCTACAAACCAAATTCCATAGTTCGTTCCATCAGGAAGGTCCGCAGTGAGAATAAGACCAGGATGATCGGCGCTATGAAGATAATATGGACTATGAGTATTATCTGGACAATCCGATACCTCAAGGAGTCGAGAAACCGATTTGAATGGTGGAGCTCGATTTTGCTCGCAATTAAGAACATCGTAGGTGACGTGAGCTGGAGAAATGGCAGATCCTTGTTCACGAGGCCTCGATTGTGTGGAATCTGGAAGATCCAGCGATTGTGAGTGAAATTTCAACTTACACATCCTCTTCACCATTGAAATTGATTACAGCTTCAAGATAATGAAAAAGTTGTAATCACACGGAAAAGAAGAAAAATCGAAGACGATCAAGAACAAAAAAACGAGAAAAAGGAAGAATCAAAGATTTTCCCGAGAAAACGCGATGAAGAAGATTGGCTACAGTCCGTTTGGATCTGATACCATTTTACCAAACGAAATGAAACAGAAAACTTTATTATTCGTAACAAATACTCAAGAGATGGTATATATACAACTCAACCAACTGAGTAAACCGGGACTTAATTACTTTGTACACTAAACCGAATAATCACAATCTAATTTGTATAAAACTATGACTATATACAATAATAATCTTGATACCGACACAATCTATGAAGTTACATTGTGAAAGTTTCCACATCACAGTTATTTTGCAATGTGTGAATCTTGGATGAAAGAATTTGTGCAAAGGAGGAGGCTTGTGTATGGCATGGTGATTGGTATGTACTGAAATTTTGAGATTCGCTCGTTTTGTTTTCTCTGTGTTAGAGGAAAATGATTGAGTGTATAGATTCAAATTGATTTGATATATATATAAATGTATTTTATTGTTGTTTTATATTACGAAAGCTCATAAAACAATATGAGCTCTCGTAAGAATAAATCATAAATCCTTTGCCTTTAAGCGGCAGAGAGTGGAAAAGTGATAAAACTCTAGTTCACGCCGTTTTTCCTCCGGTCTGTTTTTCCGGCGGCGGTGGTTCTTATCTTCAATCGTCGCCGGAAAAGTGCCTTCCATCCTATGCTCTTCAATCTTCTGTACTTGTTTCTTCTTCTTGTCCATTGGTGGCTTTGCAAGTTCTCTCTTCATTCTCTTGTCTAGTCCGGTGATATGGCCTTTGAGGACTGGGTTCGTTGAGGCTGGATTCGTTTCGATCTGTCGTTAAAGTTTCATTGCTCTTTCTTGCTCCTCCCTAGCCAGTACATGCCGTTTGGTCTCTCAGACAGTTCAAGGTTCGGTCTGCTTGCTCTCTCTTCTTAGCTAAGAGGGCAGCTTTGTTGATTTGGGGCTTGTTAGATCTCTTTGTCTCTGCCGATTAGTGTAAGTCAGAGGGATAGGTCCGTAGTCTTCATGAGTCGGAGGTGTATTTGTTTTGCTCTCTTTGGTTATGTTGGTTACTGTGTTTGCCTCTTGTTTATGCCGGATTAGCCTCCTAGGGTTTTGTCTCTCCCCGGATTTGGTCTGATTTGCTTTGTAGCTTCTTCATCGGAGGCCCCGGGGTTGATGTCTAGTGAGTTTCTAAGCCTTGTGGGCCTTCTTCCTCTTCCCCGCCCTCTCTGCTTAGTTCTTGCAAGTTCCCAACTCGATGACTGAGCTTTTAGCTATTCCCGGGTGAGTTAAAGCTTGTGGAGGTTGCCTCTGACTGTCTCGTTTGGCTATGGACTAGTTCAGAGTTTGTGGTGTTGTTCTCTGGCCCGCTGTGTGTGCGGAGTTGATGTCCAAGTTTTTATCTTTTGTTTAGCTTAGTCATGAGTGCGGGTAGTTCTCAACTTCTCCTAGTTGCTTGGTCTCCTTTTGGCTAGTCTTTTGCTTGTCAATTCTTGGAGATGAGCGGAAGGTAGTATGAAGAAGAAAGGTTCGTGGTGTTTGGTCAGGCTTGGTTTGAGTTTGAAGGTTCAAGTTCAAGGGTTGGAGTGAAGTTTTGGGTCGTTTGGTTAGATTCTTGGAGAGCTGTGGGGATCTGGTTGTGGTCCCTAGTCACTGTTCGTGGTTAAAGTTCGGCTTGCTTGCCTCGTCATGCCTCCGGTCTTCAATCCAAACCATAGTTTCGAAGCCGCCATTCTCTTTCTAGCAGTGCATTGCTTCCTCTAGCTCAATGCTTGTTCAACTTCTTACAAAGTCCTAGTCTCTCAGGTATCAAGTATCCTTTTATTTATTCTGAATTGTTGCTCTAGCCATCTATTGGTATTGTTGTTCTTTGTAATTTCTTCCTCTGTAAACTCTTTCTTTTAATATGAAAATCCTCTAACAAAAAAAAAATCATATGAGACTTTTATTTTAGGGTTTTGTAATATAAAATTGATGATATCTGGGAATATTAATGCGTGTGATTTTATTTTATTTGGGTTGTCTGAAGAATTTGGTGATCAAAGATTCATGTCTTTTATTAATGAAACTCGAGTCGATTTATACAAAGCAATCGTAAAACTTATCTGTGACCAAGATAGAAGAAGATCTTAATTAAATCTAATTTCTAACAAACTCTTAGCTTAGACCTTGGACACGTGGTTTTGTTTATCACATATCCTTTCTATAAGAGCTAGAGCAACAATGGTCTGTTGTAAGCTATAAGCAGCAGTACGAATAGCTTCTCCCCAAAAAGAGATAGGAAGATTTGCTTGCAACAACAATCACTACAAGAAAACAGATGGTTTCCTCTCAAATTTTCATCGCAAACTGCATGTTCTCTTGTAGTGAATGCTCGAGCAACATTGAGGATGTGTCTATGTTTCCTTTTAAGACCCATATTTCTAAATTTGAAACTGAGATAGGTGATCTTTCAAAATTGCTCGTGACTCGTACGATAAGACTCAAGAAGTTTGTCATCCGTTGCAAACATGTAAGTATCAAGATTTCAATGGGAGCTTTTCTTACGTCGTTGCTGCAGAAAAGGGGATACTTTGGGTCACATGTTTCTAAAGGGTAATCAATAATTTTAAATTTTGCTACCTTAAATTTGTTTGATTACGTAATTTATTGGAGTACTATACCAGTAAAGGAGAAACAAAAGCAAAAAAAGCTGAGTTCTTCAAACTTTGCAAAGAGATTGATTGAGATGTATGTATCTGTAGTTGTATTATCTGGTCCTGGAACTTCAGTTTAGCTAGTTACAGGGGAGTCTCATTGTTATCAACCAAAAATCATGACATGTAGGCTTGCTTGTTCACACTAAGATATCTTTCGGTTTCATGTTAATGTTAGGTTTTGTGAAAACACCCCATCTTATATTTGGATTTGTTGGCTCAGTTCTACACTATTTCTGTTTTGCTCGATGGTTTAAATTGACAACTCTTTATTCTGGTTTTGGTTTTGTAGAGGAAACTCACATACTGAAGTATGGCCACAAATACAAGCTAGGCTATGGAAACCTAGAGCTGCCGCTATAAAGGCGTGAGTGATTGATTCCTGTGTTTGTTGAATTATAAGTCTCTCTTGTACTTGGATTTGTTACTGACTTGAGAGTTGTTCTCAGAATGATCTAAGCATAGCAATGTTGCCAATTACTTGAAACACTGTACCAAATTTTCAGCATTCATGTACTGGTTTTCTACATGGCTCTTGTAGAAATATTAAGTCTTGGAGCAGTAAATTTTGAAGTGTTGAATATATCGTCTTAAGCAATCCTTATGCAAGAGACGAGGAGGTGGTTCAGGAGGCAATACAATATTTCTCTGATTTGTTTGTTGCGTCTGGATCACCGATAAACTCCAATTCTTTCAAAGGGATCGAGTCGAAAGTTTCCGATCGTGAGAATAACTACCTCATTGGAAAAGCTACTACAGATGAGGTTAAGAAGGCATTATTTATGATGGACCCCGGGAAGACACCAGGTCCGGATGGAATGACGGCTCTTTTCTTCCAGAATTCTTGGGAGGTAGTCAAAGACGATATAGTTAAGTTAATTAACGACTTCATTGAGAATGGTTATTTTGAACCTGCCTTAAATGCTACTAATATTTGTTTGATTCCAAAAACTTCACGACCAACAAAAATGTCTGAATTTTGGCCTATTAGTCTATGCAATGTAGGCTACAAAATTATTTCAAAAACTTTTACCCTACAATTAAAAAAAATACTTCTTGAATTAGTCTCAGAAATCCAATCTGTCTTTGTCTCTGGAAGATTAATTTCTGATAACATTCTGATTGCGCAGGAGATGTTCCATGCTCTACGCACAAACAAAGCTGTAAATGGTAAATTCATGGCAATAAAAACCGACATGAGTAAGGCCTATGATAGGGTTGAATGGAATTTTGTGGAATGTCTTCTCCGGAAGATGGGTTTTCATGAAAAATGGATCACATGTGTTATGTTTTGTATAAGATCTGTAGAATATTAGTACTAATTAACGGTGTCCCTAGTAGAAAAATTATTCCACACTGTGGAATTCGCCAAGGAGACCCGTTATCGCCCTACATTTTTATTCTCTGTACAGAGGTTATGATCTCAAAATTACGAATTGCAGAACAAGAAAGTGAGATTACTGGCATTACTATTGCCAGAGATAGCCCGCCTATTATCCATATGTTATTTGCAGATGATAGTCTTTTCTTCTGTAAAGCTAATTTGTCAGAAGCTAATCATATTGTTCGAATTCTAAAGGAATACAAATCCGTATTAGGTCAACAAATTAATTTTGACAAATCGTTCATACAGTTTGGGCATTCCATCCCATTAGTTGATAGGGGAGATATTCACCAACCGACTGGTATTCATAAGATTTGAGGTATGGATTCTTATCTCGGCTTACACGAAAGTATTAGTGGAGCAAAAACAAAGGTTTTTGCTTTTGTTAGAGAGAAACTAAAGGAAATGATAAACAGTTGGCCTTCTAAGATTTATCAAAAGGCTGTAAAGAAGTCCTTATTAAGTCGGTTTTAACCACTTTACCGACATATGTAATATCTTGTTTTAGGCTACCTAAGACGACTATTACAAAATTAAATTTAGCTATCGCCGATTTCTGGTGGTCAAATTCGAAAACCTCCAAGGGAGTTCATTGGAAAAAATGGAAGGAACTATGTAAGCCAAGATCAGAGGGTGGACTAGACTTTCGAACTTTAGAGGAGTTTAATTGGGCCCTCTTGGTTAAACAATTATGGCGCCTATTTGACTATCTAGATTCTTTATTCGCCAAGGTAATGAAAGGACGTTATTTCAAAAATTCGTCTCTCATGGAACCAATTCAAATCTGCTCACCATCAGATGGCTGGAGAAGTATTTCATCAGCAAGAGGTCTTGTTAATAAAGGTATTATAAGAAAAATTGGTCATGGGCGCTCAATATCGGTTTGGAGGGACCCTTGGGTACCGGACGTGCAACCAAGACATGCACGAGGATTTGGTCCAAATATTTATCCGGAACTAACAGTTGATCAGTTTATAGATCCAGTATCCAGGTCTTGGAGGGAAGTACTGTTATGTCAATTCCTGGAACCAGGAGATGTCAGATTATTCTAGGTATCCCGATTCCATGTCGAGCGAGACAAGACTATTGGGATTGGCACTTTTCGAAGACCGGCAAATACTCGGTTAAATCTGGATATAGTGTAGAGGATTCTAACCTTCAAGAGAGTAAGAAATAATTGGTCCTCATTTCCAGGCTCTTCAGGCAAAAGTTTGGAACTTAGATTATTCTTCCAAAATCAAACACTTTATTTGGCAAATTTTATCATGTTGTGTTACGGTCAAAGAAAATCTTATTCATCGCGGGATTAGATGTGATCACACATGCTTTACATGTGGTCATGATGGGGAAACAATCAATCATGTTATCTTTGAATGTCCGCCAGCCATTCAAGCATGGGCCCTCTCTAGTATCCCTTCAGCATTGGACGTATTTCCGGGTCCCTCAGTATGGTCTAATATAGACTACCTTTTTTGGCGACTTCCGGAGGGCGTAGATTCTTCAGTTTTTTCTTGGATAATTTGGCATTTATGGAAAGCGAGAAATGATAAATGCTTCTCCAACTTAGATTTCAATCCAGGTGATATTCTAGAATTAGCAAATGATGACCGGTTGGAGTGGGTTTTGGCTAGGAAAGGTCTTACCAAGCCAACACCAATGACGAGTTCCTCCTCTTCGTATTTATGGCTTGAGGTTTCCATCCCCATCTCTCAGAATCCAGGGTTCACAAGCTACTAATGCTTCGTCGATGGATCGTGGAAGGCTTCGGATCTTCTTTCAGGGATTGGATGGCTTTGTTTTCTAGACTCGATTGAAGGTGTTTGCATGGGTGCTCGAGGGGTTCGCAAGAGTCTTTCTGCTCTTCACACGGAAATGGAGGCGGTCCTTTGGACGATGGAGTGTCTTTTAGCTTTACAGTTTTTGAAGGTTGAGGTAGCCACGGATTGTTTATATATCCTTCAGATCATCTCTCATCCTAACGACTAGCTAGCGTTTCTTCCTTACTCTGAAGACTTCCTTAGGTTGAAGAGTCTCTTCTCCAATTTCTCCTTTCATATTATTCCGAGAGTGCTTAATCACAAGGTTGATTCCCTTGGTCGCTCTTGTAGAGTGTCTTGTAATGGTTCCCTTGTAAACTCTCCACATTTTTTTGTGGGCACTTAATGAAGTAATCTTGTTGACAAAAAAAAAACCTCTAAAAAAACTACAATTTAATAAAAATATATCGGGACCAGATTCAGTTCTTGATTCGGTTTGGGTTTGGGTTTGGGTTTGGTTTTCCGGGTACATAGATTTAGAACTCATTATGATATTTTGTCAGGTTCGGTTTGGGTTTGGTTTATCTAATTCGAGTTTTTGGTTCTTTTGATTTAAGACTTATTTGGGTATTTTTAACTTTTAGATTGGTTTTGGTTTGGTATAGATTGAGTTCAGGTTTGAGTATTTTTATATAAAAGTTCAAAATTAAAAAAGATTTAATAGGGAGAACTCTAAAAAGCTAAATTTTAACAAAAATGCATCGGGTACTCATTCGGTTATTGATTTGGTTCTGCTACGAGTTGGAGTTCATAATTACCCTTAAAACTAGGCCTAAGGTTTATTTTATTATATTTTTTATATAAAAATTTAAGTATAGTTCATAACTACCCTTAAAATAGGATAAGATTGGCTTTATTATAAATTTTATATTAAAATTCAAAATTAATAAAGATTTAATAGAAAAACTCTAAAAAAACTATAATTTATTAAAAAATATATCGCATTCAAATTTGGTTCTTGATTTGATTCGTGATTGGATTCGGTTTTTGGGGTATATAGATTTAGGACCCATTCTGGTATTTTGTCGGGTTCGGTTCGGATATGGTTTATCTAATTCGGGTTTTTGGCTAAAACTAAAGTTTTTAAAAAATATATCGATACCCATTTGGTTATTGATTTGGTTCCGGTACGGGTTTGAGTTCGATCTTTTGGATAAATAGATTTAGGACCTATTTGGGTATTTTGTCGGGTTTTATGCTCAATGTGAAACTTACTATATCAAATATATATATAAAACAACATACAAATAATAATAATACATAATTAAATATGTATAGAAAATTATTGATACATAATTAAATATTATTTAGTTTTTTCATAAAAAATAATCAAATCCCTCGCTATAGCGCGTGTTAAATCCTAGTTCTTGTGTAAAGTATAACCTAAAATTTAACTATTAGTCTATATAATGTTTTTCTCTGTATATATTTGAGTTAAAATGACATTATTGATTTAAGTTTTGAAATGTACAGTTTATAGGATTTGAAATACATCAATGACAATTGTACTTTGTTTGTACTTTATATATAGATATTGTAGTAATTGTTTTAAAAATGAAATCACAAATGGAAACATAAAAACAAAAGGAAACATCTAGAGAAAAAGGAAACAGAAAAATAAACAAAAAGTGTATATTTTAGTTCTGCTAACAGTGTAAAGAGATACATTTTATGAAATATAGAAAAAAGTATTTTCATATTAAAAATACAAGATATATAAAAATAGTGTATGTCAACTTAGAATTTACATATGTACATAAAAACTATATTGTGTCATTATTGCAATAAACATTATTACATATTCTTAAATATCACTAAATTTTAAAAACATATCAATTCTTTTTTCCAATGCATAAGCAATTTGGTTCTTCTTATCATTTGGTTATCCAAATCATCGCACTTTCTTTGCCACAAAATTATTATTAAAAAGATAAAGTTATTAACTTTGATCCTATCTTATATATAAGAATCTGACATCTCATCTCAAGCAATCTCTCATCATATAATCTTCTGCTCAAACAACTTCAAACATGATCAAAACACTCTTCTACACTTTCCTTCAAACAAAACAACAAGAAGAAAACTCTGATCCATCCTATTCTAATTACTCTCTTTTTCCTCAGGAAATTGAAATCCGACCCATAATCTCTATACCTTGAGAAATCATCCAAACCTTAACAATGGATGAAGTTTGTGTCAATGGCAAGTTAAAAATTCCAATGAAAAAAATCCGAGATACTATGCTTAGACATGTTCCAGAAAATGTCATTTCTCTTACATATTCTATGATTTTTCAAATTCGTGTGTCGGTAAAAGATCTTGATACAGACAAAATCCATGCAGTTACATTGTGGAAGTATCCATATCACACTTATTTTGCAATGTGTGAATCTTGGATCCAAGAATTTGTGCAAAGGAGGAGGCTTGTGGAAGGCATGGTGGTTGGCATGTATTGGAATTTCGAGACTTGCTCGTTTTATTTCTCTATAGATTCAATTGCTTTGCTATATATAAATAATTTTTTTATTAGGAGAAATCATGAAGAATATGAATTTTCGTAAAAATAAAGTGCGTGAGACTTTTATTTTATATTGTTTTAGTATTTTGTAATATAATGGTGTTAGATTCTATGTAAAATCGATTATATTTGGGAATATCAATGTTTATGATTTTTATTTTATTTGAGTTATTTTTATTATCAAAATAGTTTTTCTATAACTCGGATGAATCCTATTTACCGGATATCATAAGTTCCAAAACAGTTGGACTCAAAATTTTTTTTTCTCTAGTTGGTTCTCAGGTCTAATTTAAATATTAGATTCGCTTTTGTTACCTTTATTGAGAATTACTTGACTCTTTTTAAACATACAAATTAAATCTTGGTTTTACATACATACACTAAAAGAAAGAAAATGTTATCATGATACTTGTACAAAGACTCTATCATGATCCTTTTGGTAATGAAATCTCTAGATGATTAAAACAAAAAAAGAGTGTTATCTACATAATATAACTTTACTTTTGCATGCTGGTTTTATGACATTATTGATTTTATATATTTTGTATTTATTCGTAAAAGAATACAGCTAATAATTAGTTACAAATTTCACAAAAAAAGAATTTAATTTTAGATTTTTAGGTGTATATATATACTAGATAATGTCCCATGCAACTGTACAAGATTAGATTTTCATGAATTTCTTACATATGCATAGTTATTTATAATTTTTTATACTAAGTATATTTTATTTTTTCTGTTTCTTTGTAATATGAGATTATTTATATATTTGAATGCATAATTAAATTTGTAATATTTATATTAATCGACAATATTAATATGTGATTTGATTTATATATGCAAATTTATATTAATTTTATAGTTTGATTTGTATATGCAAATTTATTATTTTTATATATACTTATTATACTAAAAATCAATTTATAGTGATGACTCGTGTTATGCATAAAATATATATTTTGGATCCATGTTTATTAAGATTTTGATGCATTATTTAATTTGTTTTGACTCTTGTTTATTTAGGTTTCTAAACCCGTATTCATTTAGATTTTTAGATATGTATTCATTTAGATTTTTAGATATGTATTCATTTAGATTTTTAGATATGTATTCCTTTCTTTTTTATTAACTAGCCTAGTAGCATTTAATCCATCTCCTAATACTACAAGTAGAGGGTTCGAACCTTGGGGCCTGAGAATTTTTAAAGAGAGCAGTACCACTGGCCTACCTGTTCTCGGCAGAAATGTGTTCATTTAGCTACTACAAGAAAACACGAGATTTTTGACTACAAGATTAGTCACAAATCACCAATATGTGACTAATCTGTGATAATACAAATCAGACGCAAAGTCTTAGTCGCAAATTAGCGAATACAAAATGAGTCAAAAATGTGCAATTAATTTGCTACTATACCGACAATCTCAAAATTATGACCAATTTGTGACTATTTCATTAGAGGTAGTACGAGCAGTCGTAAATTACTAGCAATATTGCGTAGTAGCAAATCAGTCGCAAATTCTGCCAGTAGCTAATTAGTCACAAAGTCAGTCAGTAGCAAACTATTCGCAAACCCCTTTAGTAGCAAATTAGTCACAAAACTTTGTCAGTAGCAAATTAGTGGCAAATTTATGATAAAATTGTGGCAAATTAGTGACAAATTTGTGACTAATTTGCAACTAATGTGATCAAAGAGTCCTAAATTAGTCGTAAATATTGTAAATTTTTCCTAAAATGAAAAATAATGATATTGTATAGTTATATGTAAATTTGCCCTAAAATTAAAAATAATGATATGGTATAGTCTCATTAACCCATAAAATTTATATATATTTATTTTACCTATAATTAATTACTAATACGATATCGATATCATCGATGACTTACGTAATCTTTGACCCATGAAGAAAATTATGCATCTTTTTCTACATAACTTCCTTATCTGATAGTTGTGGATGACAATGGCGAGCAAAGTCTTCACACAAACTGTATACATATTTACAAAACGATTTAATAATAAATTAAAATTCATTACCTCTTTAATGGACAGAAATAGTCACAGTTTCACAATACATACGCATGTGCGGTCGCATAATCTGTATAAGATATCCATATTTGTCTACTTTTCCACTTGGACGACCAACATGAGTAAATATATCGGGTATTCCTTGAACATGATATACAGGGAGTTCGCCTTCATCATATCTCGTTGACCTTAGCAAAATAAATTAAGTTTATATAATAAAAATAAAGTGGTCGACTACATATTTTGAATAGGTAATATAATTAATTACTTTGTTTTTGTGCGTACATGCGATGACAAATAATACTCTGAGAAGTACAATATCTCATCGTCAAGTATGCATGCACAATCGATCCAGCCGCATATCTTTTATTTTTCGCTATGCTTTTTAACTTCTTAAAAATTGTTCAAATAGGTACATCCATCGATACTGCACCGGTCCACCGAGTTGAGCTTCATATGGTAGATGCACCGGTAGATGTTTCATCATATCAAAGACAGTGGGTGGGAATATCTTCTTCAAATTACAAAGTATTAAAACTATGTTTTCCTTCAAAATTTGAACAAGATTTTCCTGCAAAGTTCTACTACACAAATCGCCGAAAAATCTTCCGAGTGCTAAATAAAACCATAAGCATGATAAGTTAAGTTCATTAATTTTAAATTAGAAGTATACATATTGTAATTATAAGTTTAATTAAGAATGTACCTGATAGTGCAAGATGCATGTTTCGTGGTAAGAGTTCAGCAAAGATTAACGGAAATAAGTGTTCCATAAATACCTTACAGTCATGACTCTTCATGCATGAAAATTTCCCTCCATATATATATGCACAACTCGCTAAATTTTCCGCGAACCGATATGAAAATTTAATATCATATTTAACACATGATAGTAAACGTTCTTTCGCTGTCTCACTCAGTCTGAATATAGAAACATGAGCTCTTCTACGGCTATCAAAATATAACTCTTTATGCGAACAAAGTTTTGCTATATCCAATCTTTCCTTAACTATGACTTTCGATTTGTCTTTAACGTTCATTGTGGTATTTATGAAGTTACCGAAAACATTCTTCTCTATGTGTATAGCATCACGACAATGCCGAAGATTGAAATATGTCCAATATGAAAATTCTAAAAATATGCTTTCTTTATGCCAATTTTGCCACTTCCTATAGCCTTCTTTTTTTTTGTTCTTGTCCGTTTCCACCGCAAACAGATGTTTTAGGTGGATTGACTTCCCTTATTTGCCAGTTGTAAACTTCATCACCAGTCAACGATGGAGGTGGATATTGATTTATAGCATTTTTTCCTCACAAATTTTTTATTTTATTCCTTATTAAAGGATGATTTAAAGGAAGAAACCTTATGTGATAATCAAACCAACACGTCTTCCTTTATCCATGCAAATTGGACAAGTTAATCGCCCATCTGTCGTCCACCCTGATAACATGCTGTATGCTGAGAAATCACTAATCGTCCACATCAAAATTGCTTTTAGATGGAAGTTTTGATTACTAAACTTATCAAATACCTCAACTCCAGTCGCCCATAGCTTTTTTAACTCATCGATTAGAGGTCGAAGGAATATATCAAAACTTGCTCGTGGATGATTTGAACCAGAATTCAAAATGGTAAGCCACAATTATTCTTCCTTCATACACGTACCTGGAGGTAAATTATATAGAGTTGTGATTACAAGCCACAACAAGTGATTCTGAGACGCCCCAAAAGGATTGAACCCATATGTGCATAATCCAAGATATATGTTGTGAGGTTCATTGACAAATCTAGGGTGTAGCTGTTGGATATTCTTCCATTCTGTTACATCTGATGGATATGACATTTCTCCTTCATTTGATTCATGTTTTGCATACCATCTCATCGTCTCTGCATTCTTCTCACTCTCGTACAGTCTTTTCATTATGTCAGGAATGGGTAAATACCACATACGGCTAAATAAAATTTTGGTTCTTCCCTCATTCTCTTTATATATTGCCTCCTCCACAAAACTGACATTCATCCCATTTTTTATCTTCTTTCCAAAAGATCATACAATTACGCATACATAGGTCAATTTTATAGTACGGGAACCCTAACGTTCACATCAATTTTTAGCTTCATAATACGATGTAGTGAAAATGAATCATTTATAAAGAGTTCTTGGGGAGATACTTTATAAAGAGTTCTGCCTAGGAATCCATGTACTAGTTAGGAAGATTAAAATTTGTTTAATATTCATGAATCGAGATGTTATTAATAATTGCAAATGACCTTCTTGACACCCATTATATAAAGGATTGTTAGCGGCTTCTAACATGTCATACAATTTTTTTGCCTCACTATTAGGTAATTTGGTATTTTGATGATGCTTATCAACTTGATTGTAATTCTGATTATGACCCTTGTTATGCTCAGCACGAAATGCATCATTTACCATCCCTATATATGAATCTTCTATATGACTAACTTTTTCTTGATTATCCCTTATATCGTAAGTTGTATTATGATGACTATTACTACTGCCTAAATCCACATTCAGCTATTCTCCATGCATATATCAAACATAATACTGAGGCATAAATCTTCTATTAAAAAGATGATTTACTATTTTACGTCCCGAAAGGATTTTATTATTTTGGCATAAAAAACAAGGACAACAAAACATACTCCTATTGCTGACTGCTAGTGGCTGATTACCCGCAAAACTCATAAACTCGTCAACTCTAGCTGCAAATTCCGCAGATATATTTCTTGTTTCTTCATCAATTCTTTTATACATCCACTCCCAAAAATTTTTATAATTATAATTTCCTTGACAAGAGTTGAACTTCGAGTTCTTCTTGTTGGTAGACAGTCCCTTGTTGATTCAGTTCATCAAGGTTGAGCGTATCTCTCATGTCGTCGCCGTCATCATCATTCCGCCGCTGCCAACCACTTTCACAGCTGTCGCCGCTGCCGCTTCAAAACCCTTGAAGCTGCCGCCGCCTTTGTTTCCCCTTATGTTTCCGCCGTATTTTGCCTTGTGTTGCTGCCTCTTGAGATTAAAAACCTAATCTCTTTAGTGTGCTACACCATCTTGGTATCAGAGCCGTGTTGATCGACTTCTACAACTCGATCAAATCCTGGTCATCCATTTTAAGGTAACAAGCAAAATCCTAGATCTGTTTGTATCTTGCGAATAAGATCTTTGCTTGGAATCTACGGACCAGATCTGTCCGTTGAGATGATTCGTGCTCGCTGTGAAGCACAACCCTTTAGCACTATGCTCACACCACGGAGGGAGTCCGCAACTTCTCTTGTTGATATCGTGGATGCTCCTTTGCATCTCGTTATCAATCAGCTTGCTCAGCAAGTCTCTTGCGTTCTAGCTGCTCTCTGTGGCTTGAAAGACAAGACTCAATGTGTACCTCTGGAGTACACAAGATCTGCATCGGTAGCTGCCTCACCGTCACCTCTGTCGTTTGTTGGTACTGCAGCCGATGAAATCAGCCTTACTGTGGCTGAATCGACTCCTCGTGACATGTGCTTGATGTCCGAGATACCTCACGAAGCACGACAAGTCTTCAGGCTATCCGAAGACTACACACGCTTGGTGCGTGAGAGACCAGTCTGCCGAGAAGCTATGCTTGGCGAGGAATCACGTGTCTTGTGTGGTACTTATCCCTTTTGTGTGCAGGTTAACAAAGAGAACAAGCTTGTAGAAGACAAGTAGGTTTATAAGAGCAAAGGAGTGCTCAAAGATGAAGCCAAAGTCGTGGAGATCCTAGACGGCTTAGACGTGAAAGAAGGAGCTGTGAGAAAGCTCCAATCTGCTGAGGGTGATACTCCTTCACCCGAGAGACAGAAGACTCGTCCTTTCTTTGACCTTGGAGTCTTCACACACCCACCTCTTGATGTGCGCAAAGAAGGTGATCTGGAGCCATGAAGCGCCACCGTTGGTTTCTCAACAACAGCCACACTTGGAAGATTTCGACAATATTCTACCCGGTCTTAAGGAGAAGGCTAATCCCGATTTGTTGCTGGACTTACCGGGAAGTGAAAAGAAGTGTGGAGTGGAAGAGTTGCAGCTGTTTACTGCAAGGAAGATAGGGGGATTCAAGCCACCGATCCAACCCATACCACTGCTCGTAGCCGATCACCTGAGGCTGATTCTTCCATGTGAAGCCAAGGACGTGTTGGCTGAGCTAAGAGTGTCATGTGAGCTTCATCCCAAGTTGTACATCATCACGCAGCTGAATCATCAAAGTGAACATGAGGTAACTCCTAAAGCATTGATATTTGTCTATGCTGAAAATATCGATGTCTATTGTGATGTTGTGCTTGTGGAGACTTGTCTTGAGTCATCACATAGGGAAGAGGGTTATGATAAAACCCTAAGGATGCCATGGGAGTGTAGCCTCCTAATCGATCCAGAAAACTATAAGAATGTAGTCTCAACCGAGTTTGTTTGGTCCTTGTTCGTGAAAGATCAATTGTGCCGTAAGCCAACTGCATTGACTTGGCTTCACTCAGACGGCAAAGTGAAGAGGAGGACGCGACCAGGAGAAGACAAGGTCTGTTGGTTGCAAGCTGCTCAAGGACGTGAACGTGGAGAGGAGGGTAAAGACAAAGCCTTCAACGTCGTGAGCATTGAATGAGAAGAAGATCGGTCTGCTGCGATCGAGGACGTGGGCATTGGCCAGAGTAGAGTCGACTTAAAGATGCCAGCCATTATGTGTAAGAGGAAGAAGGAACCCGAAACGTGCACCGCAACAGATTCGGGGTTAAATCTCTCTGACTGGGAGGGTTCTGGTGCAGTGTGGCACCAGGGTTGACCAAGAACACGCAGGCTTATACTCTCTCTGGGCTTTTTCTACTTTAATTATCGATTTCTAATGACTATTGAGCTTTTGTTGGGTTTATTTGAATAAGGCCTTAGGGTCATGTGTTTTGGGCTTAAGTTGGAAAGGCCCCTTGCTTTTTAAGGTCCAATTTCGTGGGTCCATTAAAGAGATAAGGAAGTCTGATCAATTTAGGAACTTTTCTATTTATTTAGGGATTTTCAGTTTTGTTAGTTTTCCTTTTATTTAGGATTTCCTAGTAAGGACTCGGCCCATTAGGTTTTAGGGTTTTCCTCAGGAAATTCACTATAAATATATAACCCCTTGCATCATTAATAAACACAGAGAGAGATTTATTAAAAACAAAACCCTACCCTTTGTGCCACGTGAGAGGATCACGAAACCCTAGCCGTCGTTGAGTTTTACTCCCACGCCTGGAAGCCTAACAAGAGTTGAACATCGAGTTCTTCTTGTTGGTAGACGGTCCCTTGTTGATTCAATTCATCAAGGTTGAGTGTATCTATTCTGTCGCCGCCGTCATCATCATTTTGCTGCCGTCGTCCACTTTCACTGCCGCCGCCGCCACGTGAAGCCGCAGTCGCCTTTGTTTCCCCTTTCTCTTCCGCTGTCTTTTGCATTGTGTTGTTGGCTTTCAGATTAAAACTCTAATCTCTTTAGTGCGCTACACCACAAAATTATTAAAATTTATTTCTTTTTTAGTGATAAATAAAAATATATTCCATAGCATCCACCAGAAATGGCTAAGAAACTTAGTGACGTAGTCATAGAAGATAGTACGTGAGACGCCATGTAGCCTCACGACTTCCTTGAAGAAGAGATTTGTGGTATTAGTGGCGTCATTCGTCTTGTCACAAGGGATGAAGTGCGCCATCCTTGAAAATTGATCTACCACAACAAAAATTGAGTCTTTTCTCGCCACTTTCGTTAATCCTAACACAAAGTCCATAGATAGATCTATCCAAGGGGCGTTATGTATAGGTAAAGGCATGTAAAGACCGTGAGGATGTGACCTGGATTTAACCTTAAGGAAAGTGATGCAACGCTTACAATGACGGATTACGTCATTCTTCTTATGCGGCAAAAAGAAGTGAGCCTTGAGGATGCTCATTGTTTTCTTGACAGCAAAATGTCCCATAAGTCCTCCGCTATGATCTTCCGTAACTAGTAGCTCACGTAAGGATCCTTTGGTGTGCATAGCTAGCGTTTCTTGAAGATGAAACCGTCTTGGAAATAGAAGTCTCCAGATTTCCTTGAAATCTGCATCATGAGCATATTAAGTCTTAATAGATTCAAAACTCATTACCTTGGCCTCCATGGTTGTGATCAAAGCATGCCTCCTTGACAGTGTGTGCCACTACGTTCTCCTTGCCTTTCTTGTATTTGATCACGTACGGGAACGTTTCTACAAACATCAACCAGCGGGCGTGCCTCTTCTTGAGATTGGTTTGTCCACGGAGATGCTTTAAAGTTTCATGGTCTGTATGGACGACAAATTCTTTCCCCGAGAGATAGTGCTGCCAAGTTTCTAAGGATCGGACTAAGGCGTAGAGCTCCTTGTCGTAAGTCGGATAGTTAAGAGTAGTGCCGCTCAACTTCTCACTGAATTAGGCTACATTCCTTCTTCCTTGTGTCAGCACAACTCTAATTCCTAAACCTAAAGTATCACATTCAACCTCAAACGTTAGTACCGGTGCTTGAGTCAAACGGTCTTCGAGAGCTTGGAAGGTTGCGTCTTGGGCCGGTCCCCATTTGAAGGCTACATCCTTCTTAGTAACCGTTGTAAGTAAGACAGCTATGGTGCTGAAATCCTTGACGAATCTCCGGTAGAAACTTGCAAGGACGTGGCCGATAGTTGATGGTGTAAGCCATTCTTAGAAGGCTTTAATCTTTTCTTGATCCACACGTAGACCTGTAGAGCTTACAACAAAACCTAAGAATACTAACTCGTTCGTACAAAAGGTGCATTTCTTAAGATTGGCATAAAGCCCTTCCTTTCGGAGTGTACTTAAAACCATCTCAAGATGCCGAATATGATCGCTTAAGGTCTTGCTATAAATAAGGATGTCATCAAAGTAAACAACCACAAATTTAGAGATATAAGAACGGAAAACCTGGTTCATTAATCTCATGAACGTGCTCGAGGTATTGGTTAGGCCAAAAGGCATGACTAACCATTCGTAGAGGCCTTGCTTGGTCTTGAAGGTGGTCTTCCATTCGTCACCTTCCTTCATATGCACTTGATGAGAACCGCTTTTAAGGTTACTCTTAGAGAAAATGGAGGCGTCGTTAAGCTCATCTAGCATATCATCCAATTGTGGGATTAGATGCTTATATTTGACGGTGATGTTGTTGATGGCTCGACAGTCAACACACATCCTCCATGAACTTGGTTGAGGCTTTCACGGATGTAGCCTTTGTCTATTAAGTCGTGGACTTGGTGTTCAAGCTTCTTGGGCTCATCTGGATTCATCCAGTAAGCTGGTCGGTTGGGTAGTGCGGCTCTGGGTACAAAGTCGATCTAATGCTCAATACCTCTTATGGGTGGTAGTCTGGGCAGTATATCTTTAGAAAAAATGTCTGTGAACTTGGTCAAGAGATCGGCTATGTCTGCGGGTAGGTATTCCGCTAATGCACCTGAAACTAAACTTTCCTTGAAGATCATAAGTAACACAGACTCTAAACAAGTTAAAGCTTTAGAAACAACATGAGGCGTGATGTATAAACTATAATGTTTCACCTCGGTTTCTTTGGCTTGTTAATTTGACTTGTACTTCTCAGACTTGAGTTCGCGTAAGAGGAGCTAGTATGTACTTTTTTTTCTCAAACGTGAAGGTGTAAAGATTAGTCCTTCCATTGTGCAAAACTTCTCGATTAAACTGCCACGGCCTTCCAAGTAACACATGCCCGACTTGCATAGGCACTATGTCGCATACCACTCGGTCGTGGTATCGACTGAGGCTAAAGGGAATCGAAACTTGTTCGTTAACCTTGACTTCGGCTTTAACCATCAGAGCTTGTAAGGACATAGATGTTTGGTCTTAGGCAGTCCCAACTTATCCACCATGTAACTACTAGCCACGTTAGTACACGATCCACCATCTATAATCAAATTACCTACCTTGGTGTTAATGGTGCAATGAGTATGCAAGATGTTTTCACGTTGGAGAAAATCTTCAGCATCCACCATGATGCTCAACATCCTACATATTACTACGTTTTCTCCAAGGTCTGAATACTCTAAGTCATCCTCCGGTCCTTCTTGTTCGTCGTCCTCTTCATCTTTGGATTTGTAGCTTCCCTCTCAACCTTGATGATTATTAGCCTCTTGTTTGGGAAATCTCGTGCCATATGTCCATGGGCTTGGCACTTGAAACAAGTGATATCTCTAGCCCTTGATTGATCAAAGTTTCGGGTTACCTCAATATGCTTTGACAGTCCGGCGGTGAGTTTCTTGAATCGAGACTCGATCTCGACGTTTTTAGGTCCAACTTCAGCGGGTTTTGGAGCGGTCCAAGTTGATTTAGGCTAGAATGGCTCAGCTTTTTCTAATCCTAATTCGTCTCATCGAAATTTATCTATTAAAATAAGAAAATGACCTAAAAATCAGGGTCCAATAAAAGACTTACTAATTAACTAACCCACATGGGTAAATAATCTTTTAATAAAAGAAAAGTTCCAATCGACTAGTTAAATCCTAATTAAAACAAATAAAAGAATTAAAAATAAACCCACGAAAGAGAAGAAATGTGCATATCCACGCTGCACCAAATCCCTCTTAGTAAGAGAAATTCATCGTTACTTAAATCCAAAGGGTGGTAGAACTACCAGAGTAAGAACGTATACTTAGAGATCGTACACATGTGATGATGTATTCCTGGTCTAGCGTGGAACTGCACCTTTGGAACATAGCTCGTCTAAGCCATGGATTTCCTTTGATGGGCTTCTCTTTAAGCCTTAATCACGTGGATGACTTATGATTAAGGATGATTCTTCTGTATTCGTTTGTAATTATGTTTTAGCTTAACCCATATGTTTAGGCTTTATTTTATATTTAATTAATTGGGTTTGTAAATTTAGGCCCATTAGACTAGGAAGTGTAAATAAGTTATTAGGATTTTTCCTTACTAATTATTTGGGCCACTTGTTTAAGCCCATTAAGAATTAAGGTTCCCTTAGGATCCTTATATAAGTTGTAAACTCTTGTACATTTTGGACAGTTGACGTTGAATGAAAATACAGAATACGAGAGTTTCCTCTCAGAGAATTTCCTAGGGTTTCTAGGTCATTGTTTGAAGATTGATTCAATTCTCTTCAAGGAAGATGACGAGTCTCTTGGTGGATTCCATTCCCGAGATTGACTGGTACCCTTCTAGGTTTGATTCGATTCACCTAACTAGGAAGAAAGGTCCTTAGGCTTGATTAAATTCGCCTAGGTTGAGCTTTATCTATCCATCAATTTTTCATCACCTCCACCATCGCCTCTCTCATCTCTTCATCAGCCGCCATTTACTTCTATCGAAATCTTTTTGAAATCTTTTACCTCTTGTCCACTTCCGCGCTGCACCAATTCCAGCCTAGCATGGTCTGCACATGTTGGAGCTAGGGTGTAGACTTGGTTACAAATTGAGAAGGCATAACCGACTGGAATCGGCTTGACTCATTCTAGAAGATGGGGCGTATCTTAAAGCTCTAGTGGATAGTTCTTGAGTTCTTTGGCTTGCTAAAACCATAAAAGACAAAAAAAAACACTTCCAAGTGGTAAGAGATTAGTGCAGCGTGGGCACCATGATTGCAGATCTCGGCCAATTGGCACTCTTAGTTTTCTTAGTGGGCCTATTATCTATCTGTTTATTTAGTCAGTTTAAATTAGGATCATTACTATGGCTCATTTGCTTCAGTTAAGAGTCTTGTTTAATTAGAGCTATTAGTATGACTCATTTACTTCTCTTAAGACTTTTACGGCTTAGACTCATTAGATTTAGGGTTTCTCTTGGGAGACTCCTCTAAATATTTCAATATGTGCTACTTTGTTATTTGGTCATTTTTTGATAATAAGAAAACAAAAAATTTTTCTCACAAACGAGGGAGTACCTCACACGAATCTCCTAGAGTTTTTCAGGTCCTTGATTAGATTCGATTAAATTCATCTTCTAAAGAAAACGGATCGCGAGGCTTGATTATGTCGCAAAATGATCGGTACCCTTCTACGCTTGATTTAATTCGACTAGCTAGGAATAAGGTCCCTTTATATTTCTAATGATCTGCAGGTCAAGCTTATTTATCCATCGATTTTACATCATTGCTCTTCTCATCTTTCCACTTGATATCCTTTATCGATAGATCTCTTTGAGATTTCCTATGTATCCGGATCTCTCACGAAATTCAACTTTTTGTGTGCTGCGCTACATCATCTAGTATCAGAGCCAGGTTGACCGAGTTCTACTGCTCGATCAGATCCAATATGCCCACCACTAGGTAAAATCACATGACACCGCATCTTGTTTGTTTGTTTTCCCGAACACAATCCGTATGTGCGCAACGTGATGTCTCGTTCTCATTGCAAACCACAAGCGCTGGTGTGCACCATGTTCCATCTATGTAACAAGTCAGCCGTTGATCGTCTTACCCGACAAGTGTTGACGATGAATATTGTCTTTGGTGCCCTTGTGGACTAGCATCACTCCTCACTGCTCAGAACTGTGACGAGCACCACCCAGCCCGCAGCTATCATTGCCGCTCACCGTATCGAGCCCTCGCTCGCCGTTTTCTTACACTGCAGTTAAAAACCATCGCCTTACCGTGACCGAGTCACAACCTCGTGAAGTCTCGTTGATGCTGTAGAAGGTGTACCTTAAGGAGCAAGGCAATAAAACTCGCGGAAAAGATTTGAACGTCCCAACACGTACGGATCGCAACTATCCTATCTGTTATGAGCCTTTACCTCTTGATGATCATCACGCTGAGGATGACACATGTGATGGTACTCTAGAGTTTGGAGATGCTAATGATTGGGGTTTGTCATGTTCAAATACCCTAGAAGTTTCTCCGCCACCGCTTCTTTATGTGGTTAAACCTTCTCCCCATTTCGTGTCCTTGATGCATGGGAGACAGATCTGTGTACCACAAGCCTTCAAACTTGCCAAAGAAGATGTGTGCGTGTTACGCAAGCAATTGATCCGCAAGGATCCTTTGCCCAAAGGAGAGTTAAAAGGTTTACGTGCTTATCTCCCTCTTGCTTTGAGTGTGCACCAAAGTGTCGTGCTCCAGCCCTTGAAGAAGAACCATGCAAACGAACCCCATGGTGCCTATCCACTCAAAGAAAAGTCCTATGCCGCCTATCATCTTGCGGTCGAGTGCAAAGATCACATCGATCCAAGCCTTGAAAGAGATGAATGTGAATACCTCGACCCATTAAGAATTAAGGAACAAGAGGGGTTGGTTGGAGGCTAGCTGACAAGCCTCAAACTCCAGTCACCGAGCCAAACTCAAGAGAAGCTATAGAGAAACTTTGAGCCGCTGAGAGAGAAGACACACATGCACTCTCAGGCTCATTCCACGCGACTCATAATGAATCTAGGAAAGGTTTAAACTTATTTGGAATCTTGACACAATTATATAGGTTGTTGGAGTTTAATCAGACCGAAAAGAGTTTGGAGCAAAACGTTATGGACATTACAAGTCGGCCAATCTGCAGTGAATCTGACTGCGCATCACAGCCAGAGATTGGTCCGTATAGCACAACTGAGTAAGGATCTGTACCTTCGACAAATTGTAAGTTGTTTTTGAGTCTCTTGTGGTTCCATCAAGCCATATATCTGAAGGAGAAACCACCAGAACTCTAATATACAATTAATCTTCTAGAATGGGTCAAGCTAGTGCCATTCGGTCACACCTTCCGAGTTTGTGACCAAGTCCACAACCTCGCTCTTGAACCAACACGCCTTGGAGCAGTCTTATGGTCTGCTATTTATGAGCAACAAATTGTAGAGTTAGATGTAAATAAAGCTTGGACAGCTAGACATGAAGGACAAGTTGAAGAGGACGGATGGAGCTACATAGTGAGTTTCGGGTCGTCTACATTGCAGGTTTGAGCTTCGCCTAGAATGAAGCAGCGAGGGTTTGCATTGAAGCACTGCATGAAATGTACAATAAGGAAGAATCGACATACAATTTTAAGATTTCCAGAGAAGCCGCGCTCGAGAAGGACAAGGCTAAGTGGATTTGAGGGTGAATCTCTCAAACGGTGAAGGATTTGGTGCATCGTGGGCAACCTATTGGCACTCTAAGCTTTCTTAGTGGGTATGTTATCTATTTGTTTATAGAGCCAGATTAAATTAGACCCATTAATATGACATATTTGCTTAAGTTAAGAGTCTTGTTTAATTAGGCCCATTAGAATGGCTTATTTGCTTCTTTTAGGGGTTTTTAGGCTTAGAGCTTAGACCCATTAGATTTAGAGTTTCCCTTAGGAGACTCCTATAAATATTTGAACCTCTGCTACTTTGTTATTTGGCCATTTTTGATAATAAGAAAAGAGAAGAGTTTTCTCACAACCGAGGGAGTACCTCACACAAATTTCTTAGAGCGTTTCAGGTCCTTGACTATATTCGATTAAATTCATCTTCTCAAGAAGATGGATCGCGAGGCTTGATTTTGTCGCCAAACGACTGGTACCCTTCTAGGCTTGATTCAGTTCTTCTAGCTTGAAAGAAGATCCCTTTAGTTCTCTATATATTTGAACGTCGAGCATATCTATCCATTTATTCTCTATCATCGCTCTTCTCATCTTTCCACTTGTTATCCTCTTCTGATAGATCTCTTTGAGATCTCATATCTATTCGGATCTATCACAAGATTCAACTATCTGTGTGCTACGCTACATGAGAGATGCTGACTATCGTTTAGATGAATAGTGCTTCTCCGTGTTTGCCCTAGACACGCAATCAGACTCAATGCAGAACAAGCAATTGTAAAATTCATAACTCTCCACTTTGTGATCCTTTTGGTGTGATTCAACTTCAAGGATCTAATTAATGTAATCAAGAATCCACATAATGTAAAATCATAATTTGGTTCATTCTAGATCACCCATAATAGGTCAAAGAGTGCACATATATCCTCTCTTTCAATGGTTGAAGGTTGTTGTAGAGGACATAATCGACTCTAGGGACCTAACTTCCAAGGTAGGTGAATCTAATCAAACCTAGAAGGACACCAGTCAATCTCGAGAATCAAATCACCAACAGACATGTTTTTTTCTTTGGAGAGAATTGAATCGATCTTTAAACAAGGACCTGAAGAAACCTAGGAAATTCTTTCAGAGAAAACTCTCTTTCTTTTTCATACATCAAAAGGGCTAACAAATTAGGTTACAAGAATATACACTTATATAGGGATCCTTAGAAAATTCTAACTCTTAACGGGCCTAAAAAATGGGCAAATAATTCATGCTAAAAAAGAAATAAAAGATTAAACCTAAAATGAATCAGACTTTTCTAATCCTAATAGATATGATCAAAATCCACCTATTAAAATAAGAAAATGGCCTAAACATTTGAGCCCAATAAAATACTAACTAATTAATATATACATATGGATAATTAATCTCCTAACTAAAGAAACTGAAAAGAATAAAAGATTAAAAAAAAAAATCCACCAAGTAGAAGAAAGACTTCAATGAGTTATGTCCCAAAAGTGCAGATCCACGCTGCACCAACTGGCGAATAAAGTGATATTTAAGAGCAACATGCTTCATCCAGGAGTGAAAAACATGGTTGGCACATAAGCATGTGGCACCAACATTTTCACTGTTGATTGCAGGTTGAGAGGAAGATTTAATATTGAGTTCTTCCATCAGATAAGCTACCCAACTAAGTTTTAAAGCAGCATCAACAATAGACTTGCACTCCGCTATGGTAGAGGACCGTGCAACTGTATTTTGTTTCTTGGAAGACCAGTTTATAGGATGAGCTCCAATGTAGATGATACTTGCACTTTTGGAGGTATAATCATCTAGGTTGCCTGCCTAGTTAGAATCGGCATAAGCATGTAGGGTTGTGCATTTTGGCGTTTTAAGAAGATTCCTTGAGTTCTTGTGCCAAAGAGTTACTGCAATATATGTTTCATAGCCTGCCAGTATAAATTGTAAGAGTTTGTTTATAGCAAAAGCAAAATCTGGTCTGGTAAGAAGAAGGTACTGAAGACTGCCAACAATCATACGAAATTCTCAACCATCATCTAGCAGAGTACCTAAGTTGAAATGAAGAAAGACATTCAGAGCCAGTGGCATGGAGACTGGTTTTGATGCTTGCATTCCTGATTTGGCTAATAGGTCTGTGATGTACTTGGTATGTGTTAACAAGAGGCCTTTGACAGATTGGTAAGCTTCAATACCTAGAAAGTAATTGAGATTATCAAGATCTTTGAGAAAGAATCATGCACTTAGATGTTGGATAAACTTTTCAACTACATCAAGATTATTTTAACAATGTCATCCACGTAAACCAAGACAAAAATGGAGACACCTTTCCTGATATGAATGAATAACAAAGCCTCAAAGAGTGAACTCACAAAACCTGATGCCAGAAGGAAGTAACAAAGCTCCATGTATCAAGCCCTTGGAGCTTGTTTCAAACGATACAACACCTTGTTTAATTTTTAGACGTAGCCAAGCCTATCTTTGTCAATGAAGTCAGTGGGTTGAGCCATGTAGACATATTCAGTGAGCTTTCCTGACAAGAAAGCATTATTGACATTGATTTGTCTGAGGAGCCAATCGTTAGATACATCATGTCCGAGGATTAAGATAACAGAGGCGGGCTTGATAACGGGACTAAATGTCTTTGTGTAGCTGATACCATACCTTTGATTGAACACTTTAGCTACAAGATGGGCTATAAATTTCTTGATGTTGCCATCGGGAAGATATCTTATGCAAAAAAAAAACCAACAAGATCTTACCAGATTATATGTTCGTTTCGGTGGAACCAGATTCCTGGAGTGATTCAGAATTTGAACGTCATAATCAGTGCTCATAGCCCTTCGCCATCGCCGATTTTTTTTTTACTAGTGTAGTTTTTAATTCATTTTGCATTTTAGAATCTTAGAATAGAGAGTTGCATATTTTATTTTCTTTGAGTCTTTTCTTGGTGATTTGGGACTACTTTGAAGTAGTTGAGACTTGAAGAGGGATGTAGAAGCAAATGGCTGGAGTAAAAATGCATAAAACCAAGGAGAAATGCCCATTGGATGGAAGCCTCGACCTACAGTCGAGTGTAATGATCGAGGGTCTCAACATTGGACAAGCCAAACATTGTGGATGGAATTCTCGACCTAAGTCAAAGTTTGTGGTCGAGGATCAGACATAATGACATCATCCAAGGATAACCTCGACCAATTTGGTCAAGGAAATGCTCGAGGCTCTCAACATGACACAAGAAAAAACTTTTGGTAAAGAATCGCAACTTTGTGCTTGAGATTTTTGATTGAAGAAAGGTGTGACACCCTAACCCGGATTTCCTAAGTTCATTTTACTTAGCCCATTTTTCAGTTCAAGTTCTACTTAAACACTTAGTCAAATTTCAACAAGATATAGTCCAAAAACTTCATTCATTTAATCCGGTCTAACAACAAGCAACAAGTGAGGTTCAAGCACAAATAAATTGCTAACAACCTATTACAACACTTGACCGAATAAACCAAATAATCCATCCATCCTCCGATCACTGCCTGACTCCTCGCGGCCGCAACAAGCATCAATGATTATA